>VMDO01032181.1:0-19407 GCA_007922755.1 Pedetes capensis | reverse complement strand
TTCTTCTTCTTCTTCTTCTTCTTCTTCTTCTTCTTCTTCTTCTTCTTCTGTTGGCTATCCTGTATCTATTGCCTTTCCTTATAAACTTCAGAAGCCTTCTTCTGATGTCCCCAAAATACTCACTGGGGTTTTGTTTAGGATTTCTTCTGACCTGTAGATCTATAGATCAAGCTGGATAGAATTGACATCTTGATCGTGTTGAGTCTTATCCTATCCACAAACATGAGATTCTTCCTTTTTTTTCTCCCTTTATTGGTAAATGTTGGTGGGGTGCAGAGTAATATAGCATTGGCTTTTTCCATTATGCAACTATTACGTCACTTTTGATTACACTTTTTGTCAACTTATAAGGTTTATGGAGCCTTATGACTAATGTGTAGTAAAACTCATATTCATATTTTGGTTATGTTCCCCTATTTTATGTACTCATGATTCATCCCCCTATTTTCATGTACTCATGAAGTTGCATTGTTTTCACTGAGATTATCCTCTTCTCTTTTATCCCTCCACATTGTTTCTCCTCCCCAACCTACCTTCACTTCCCTTTGCTAATTCCCTCCAGGATTCTCCTTTATTCACATCTTTGATTTTCTTTCACCAGAGTTGCATATAGTTTTCCTCTTATAGATTCTGTATGTATTTTGTTAGATTTAAATATAATTATTTCATTTTTTGGATATTTCATAGAGATAATACCTACAGCTGTACCACTCTCATGTCCGATCCTGGCTGATCTGAGAAGCTAAGCCAAGAAATCGGGCCTGGTTAGTATTTGGCTAGGAGACTGCCTGGGAATACTGGGTGCTGTAGGCTTGGGAGAGGGACCCAGCACCCCACTCCTGAAATAATCAGCCATTGAAAGCCCTATGAATATCAGAGAAGCACTGATAATAGTGCCAGGCATGGCAGAGTGTTGAGTAGTATTTCATCTGTTGTACACTGTTGTTGTTGTTGTTAGGTGCTGTAGAGTCGGTATCTGACTCATAGCGACCCTCTGTACAACAGAGGAAACACTATTGTCAGTGCTTCTCCACCAGGTCCTTCTCCCAAGCCTACAGCTTCTGGTGTTCCCAGGCGGTCTCTCATCCAGGTACTAACCAGGCCCGTCCCTGCTTAGCTTCTGAGATCTGACGGGATCGGATGCCACAGGGCTACAGCTGCAGGCTCTGTTGTACATAGTTGTACATAGGGTCGTATGAATCAGACCCGACTCGACAGCACCTAACAACAACATGTAGATAATAGTTTGTTTAAAATTTTCTATTTCAATTGCTGATTGGTGAGCTTATAGAAAAGCAAATAACTTTTGTATAATAACCTTGTATCTTATAAACTAGCTATAATTGCTGGTTAGTTCCAAAAGTTTTGGGGGCTCAATACTTTGGGATTTTCAAAATAAACAGTCATGTTATTGCAAACAAAGATGATTTAGTTCTTTTTCCCCTGTATGTTTAAATCTTATGTCCTTTTTTTGTTTTATGTATTAACTAGGACTTTCAGTATGAACAGAGGAGGCCACCTTTCTTTGTTGCTGATCTTTTGGGAAATCATTTAGTTTCTCATCATTTAGTATAATATTAACTGTTGGGGTTTATAGACTTTTTATATCAAGGTAAAGAAGTTTCCTTCTATCCCTAGTTTGCTGAGTTTTTTTTTTTTAATCATGAATGGATATTGGATTTTGTGAAAAAATTAGCATCTATTGATATAAACATATATTTTTCTTCTTTGGACTATTGATGTCAAGGATTATGTGAGTTGATTCTTGAATTTCGAGTCAGCATTGGCTACCTGGAATAAATCTCATTTGATAATGATGTACAATTCTTTTTCTATGTTGTTGAATTTGATTTGCCAATATTTTGCTGAGGATTTGCGTCTATGTTCATGAGCACTATTGCCTTAATTTTCCTTTCTTTTAATGTCTCTATCTGGTTCTGGGATCAGGGCAGTGATTATCTCATGGAATGAGTCATAAAATGTTCCCTCTGCTTCTATTTCTTGGAAGAAATTACAGAGAATTTGTGTAATTTCTTCCTAAACATCTAATAGAATTCACTAGTGAAGGCATCTGGACCTGGTATTTTCTTTTCAGAAGCCTATTAATTATTAGTTCAATTTTTAAGTAGATACCATTTTATTCATATGATCCATTTCTCCTTATGTGAGTTTTAGTCACTTATATCTGTCAAGGGATGGGTCCATTTTATATAAGTTATCAAATTTGTAAATATAGGGTTGTTCATAATGTTCCTTTATTATGTTTTAATATCACTGAGATTAGTAGATATAGCCTCTTTGTCATTTCTAATATTATCAATTTGTAGCCTGACTAGAAGTTTATCATGTTTTTGATTTATTGAAAGGATCAGCTTTTGGTTTGTTGATTTGACATATTGATTTCCTATTTTCAATTTCATTGATTTCTGGTCTAATTTCCTCTCCTCCTCTTCTCCCCCCGCCTCCTTCTTCTGTACTTGGGGGTTGAACCCAGGGCCTCATCTGTGCTAGGCAAGTGCTCTACAACTGAGCTGCACCCCCAGCCCTGTTTTTATTTTGAGACAGGCTCTTGCCAAGTTGTGCAAGCTGCTTTTGGCCTTGAACCTGGGATTCTTCTGCCTCAGTCTCCCAAGTTGCTTGGATTACAAGGATGTGCCAAGGTACCTGGCTTTATTGTGCTTTTTAAGGTTTTTGTTATTCTCTTTTCTTTAATTTCCTAAGGTGAAAGCTCAGATGATTGATTTCAGGTCTTTATTCTTTTCTAAGGCATACATATAAAGGTTCCTCTAAACCATACAGTTACTGCATCAACAAATTTTGATAAATTATATTTCCATCTTCATCTAGTTCAAAATTTAAAAAAAATTATGTGGAGAAAATTTAGGCAAAATGGATGCATGCAAAGGACAAGCAAGAAAGAAACCACTGTTGTTTGTTTTACCTAGAAAAATTAGATCATTTTGCTGGTAAACAGAGACAAAGGATTTAGTAAGTATAGTGATCATGGTTCTTAGATTTAGGCAATGGAAACCAAATCTGGTTAATTTAAGCAAAAATAAATTTATTACAATGACTACAGGGTAGTTCAGAATATTTTCAGAGGGTCTGTAGGACCTGGATTGTAGGCTACAAACCTGGGAACAATCTTCCAAATCAGGTGCCAAAACTAGGGTTAGTCCATGGTAGAGCACTTGCCCAGCATGCCCAAGGCCCTGAATTTGATCCCCAGCGCTGTAAAACCAACCAACTAACCAAACCACAAACACCAAAGACAGTGCAGGCATCACTGTAGCTGCCAGCAGGCACTGACACTGCAGATGGCCTTGCTACCACCAATACCAGATGCTGCCCAGGTAGCTGGAAGTGGTGGCTGTGACACATCCACAGAGCAAACTGGCAGTGCCTTCCTCTTCACAGTCAGTCCTGCTTCCAGGTGTAAGTCTGGGATGGTTCAGATTGGTTAGCTCCAAGGAATGACAACATCTGCTGTGCTAAGTAGCAAAGTTGTAGAAGTGGAAGAGCACTACATTGCAAGATGACCTGGGTTGGAGTCTGGTTTTCAGTGGTGTGAGCTGAGAGCTTGTGAACTCACACAGTAGCATGAGGGTGAAAAGACTTCAGGGCTTTGAGGGCTGTGAAATTCCCCATAAATGATCCTTATGTGTTTGCTGCCCAAGTTTGGTCAGCATGTTGTTGTTAAGTGCCATCAAGCTGGGTCTGACTCATAGCAACCCTATGTACAACAGACAAAATGCTCCCTGACACTGTGTCATGCCGGCACTGTGTCAGTGCTTCTCTGATATTCATAGGGTTTTCAATGGCTGATTGTTTTGGGAGTGGGCTGTTGGGTCCTTCTGCCAAGCCTACAGCACTTAGTATTGCCAGGTGGTCTCTCATCCAAGGACTAACTGGTCTGATCCTGCTTAGCTTTTGAGGTCTTATGAAATCAGATTCCAGGGTGGTACGGCTACAGGCATGGTCAGCATAGTGCCTAGCAATAGCCCCACATGAGGCATTGAGTGGGCACTCAATATTTAGAGCAAAGGAAGGGCCTAAACTTGTCCAGGTTAAAGAACTTGGCCTCTCAATACCTGTCATGGTTTGAATATCAAGTGTCTCCTAAAAGTCATGTGCACTCATGTTGGGTCCTCAGCTAGTGGCACTGTCCTCAGATGTTATGAAACTTTGGAAAGTGGATCTTAGCTTTGCAGAAGTGATGTCAGTAGGGGTGGGCCTTTGGAGCATTCTCTCCACAGGGGGAGTTTTAATCAGCTCCCGGTCTGCCATGCCGTGAGGTTATCCACCACAGACCCTGCCATTACTGTTTCCATGCTTGCCCTGGACTTGCCATTATGGACTGATCTACTAACTGTGAGCCCCCCATAAATCTCCTCCCCCATAAGTTTGTTTGGGTTGCTTTTTCTGCTATAGAGGAGATAGCTGACTAATACAATACCTGCCTCTCTCTTCTCTACCAGAAAGTGAGAATTCTTCTAAGGGACTTTTTTCTGCATTGTTTAATGATATACCCTCACAAAAAAGGAACCGGCCGAGAAAAATGAACCACCAGCAAATATATGTTCAGTAAATGAATAAGCAAGTGAATGAATGAGTTATTTCTCTTCTGTCTTCTGAGACAAGAATATCCCCAGTCCATCCCTTTATTTCTATGTTCATCTGAAGAGTTTCTTCATGACACAGTTTTACCTTTCTGGGCTCTAGTGAAGAGGGTTCACAAAAGCATCCAGCTGTCCAAGCAGCCAGCTTCATCATTGCATCTCCAGGCCTTATGGTCAGGGCCTGCTGGGTGCTCTGAGAGAAAGCCGGCTCTAGTTTCTTCCATGTCCCTTTTAGCCCAGCACTCAGCTATGTCTTTGCTCTTTTAGTTGTATTTCTCACCAGTCTTGGTTCTGATTTTCCCTTGCTCAGTTGGACCCCAGCAGAGCTAGTCTAAGTTCATGACTCTCCAACTCTCAGTGACAGTAATCAGCCCAGAAAAGAATTGCCTTTTGACTTATATCAGTGTCCTGAATAAAAGTCACATCTTGACTACAGAGACATAAGATGAAGACTGTGGGATGGAGACAGGACTTCAGGAGCTCTCCAACCTTGGCTCTTTTGAGGCAGCCTTTGCATTTTCTGTCCCCTCTGCTGCCCAGATTCTCCCCTTGATCTTCCAATAACTGTGCCCTTGGCATTGGAGGTTTCAGTATAAAATTCACCTCTTCACATAGGGCTGCCTGTAGTACTCCATTGAAAGTAGCCAGATAGGTCCTCTCTATCACAAGACCATGTTATAATGATATGCCCATTACTTACCATTATTTCACCCATGCCTTTATTAATCCATTTGTCACATAAGAAGATGAACAGTACCTGGCACATTTTAGGAGCTCAATAATGTTTGTTGAACGGATGAGTCTAGTTCAAGCTCAGAGAAGTCCAGTGACCTTCACAAGGTCACACAGCTCATTAGTGGAATAGCATGAATGAGAACCCGTGGCTCTTGACTCATCTAGGCTTTACCTGCCATACCAATTTTCACAGGGTTAAAGGTAAAAAGGATGAACTTTTCTCGAGGCCCCATTAGGTGTCAGTTTGTGTTGGTTGCTCTCTATATGCCATGACATATGCCCCACATGACAACCCCACAAAGCTGGGAGAGTTCACATTTTTATAAATAAGGACACAGAGTCTTTGGAATGCTGAGTAAGCTGGCAGGTATGACACTGCCTTAGAGTAAAAGCTGGGGTCTGAACCCAGCTTGCTGTGCCCTTCAAGGCCTTTGTACTGCTTCAGTGGCACATCTCCCTTCAGATACAATTTGTGCTTTATTATTATTTCTCCACAGAAAGCCTATGTAGTGAACAATAGGGGAATTTCAGACACTAGTGCGGGCTGGCTGAAGGTGTGGGGTGGGGAGGCTATGCAGCTTTCCCTTTGTCCTTGAAATCACACCGTAGAGGTGACATCTGTCTCTTTGTCTCACATGTGAGGCTTATTGGTCTGGAGTCCTGGAATGCATCTCTCATGTTGTATAAGCGGCCTCCAAAGGTGTGTAATATGAATGAAAGCTCTGCCCAGCTTGGTTCCGCTTTCTCCTTGGGAGGACAAGGAGAGTTGAGATGTATGTAATTGGTGCTCAAATGTCTGGAACATGAAATGACTTGTCAATGATTGATATATTCCCATATATACAATCAAACTCCTGGACCAAATGGTACCAGAGACCCTGCAGCCCTTGGTTTCCCCCGCTCTGTTTACAGCTTGAATTCTGTGTTCATTCTGGCTCTGCTCCTTCCTTTGTTCTCCCAAGCTCCACTGCACATACCTAGCTGACTTCTCACCGTGAACAAACTCAACCATCCCCTCTCCAGGGTGCAGGATGTTCCTGGAGAAACTGCTTAGTGCTCTGACTGGCTGCCCCCCCCCCCCCGCCCCCCAGTCCATGCTCGCTTGCCTCAGCGGGGCCTCTGATTGCCAGCTCCTTCCTGTTCTCACGGTTGCAAAGAAAGCCATTCGGGATGCGTTCAAAGATGGCGGACCTCCGGGTCTGATGGCGGCCATAGAGGGAGTTGCAGGGTTGGGAAAGGCGTCCTCAGCACTCAGAACAGCTCACTGAGGAGTGGGAGCTGGGGAGATTCTGGAAGCTCTCTGAGCCTCATGATAAAAACCTAAATGTCACGTTGTAGGCTCAAACTCTGGCCCATACCCCTCTGATAAAGGATCTGGAAGTCATTGGATTACAGAGGATGGTGTCCTAGGTCCTTCCCTCCCATGCCACCTCATCTTCCTTCTTTCTTCTCACAAAACCAAGCACCTACTCTATGCCAAGTACCATTCTAAATTCTGGAACAGAAAGGCAGTTTCTGCTATCCTGGCACTTCCATGTAAGTAATGGGTGACTTCCATGACACACCTCCCCGGTGGCCGGTGCCTCCCGAGTGCCCCGCACCCCTGCCACACGTGTGTTAGCTTCTTCCCTATGAGCATATCTGCTGCTCATTAAGCTTAGTTATATTCTTGAGCAGAAGCAACCTTTTGGGGCTCCAGTCTAGTTCACTAGATTTCCTGAGACAGGGAAGAACAAAGGCGAAGGCGATAAGGATGCAAGGAGAAGATACACCTGCTCAAGACAGAAACCCTCAAAGCAGCTCTTGTAGCAAACCAAACATTAAAAGTAATTTTGGTTGAGCTGAGATCTCCCTGAACTCAAAAGCACAGATGTAGGGAGATGAGAGGGAAGAATTATCTTGGAGATACAGTAATAAGCTAATACAGCCTGCATGACAAGTTAGGGACTGAGAATTCATAAATATATTCATGTTTGCTTCTCAGTAAGATTGATTAAATACCCAGGCACAAAGTTAGAGTCAAAGAGAGATTGAAAGAGCAAGAGAGAAAGAGGGAGCTAGCTATGGAAGTTCTGATAAAACACATCATGTCTAGACAAAGAATACTTCATCAAACACATAAACAGCCCCTGCCTGATCCATTAGAATTAGGAAGTATCATAAGTTAACCTGCCAAGGAACTTTGCAAAAGGTCATATTTAACATTAATCTTGCTTTGCCACTATGTATTTTTATGGCTAGAAAAGAGAGAGAAAAAGACTCCTCTCTTTGCATTGCATTTTCTTTCTTTTTTTTATTAGAAATTTTTAATGTACATCATAATGTGATTCATTTTGACATGCTTTTCATTGTGACAATTTTCATATATGCAATTCACCTCCTAATTATTCAGTTGTTGTGGTTGTTAGGTGCCATTGAGTCAGTGTCCGACTTATAGTGACCCTATGTACAACAGGGGAAACACTATTGTCGTGCTTTTCTGCTATTCATAGGGCTTTCAATGGCTGGTTTTTTTTTTTTAGGAGGGGGGGGGTTGCTGGGTCCATCTCCCAAGCCTATAGCACCTGATGTTTCCAGATGGTCTCCTATCCAAGTACTAACCAGGCCTGACCCTCCTCAGCTTCCAAGATCTGACTGGATCTGATGCCACAGGGGTATGGCTGCAGGCAATTATTCAGTAGGAGAGGGGAAAAAACAAACAAACAATGTTTCTAGCTGATTTCAGGACAAAACATTGATTCCTTTGTCTCCCAGGTGCCCTCTGATTGGGGTGTTGAGGCACCTACCTGGAAAGGGACATTGTTGGGTCCAGGTTATTCACGTTTGTGTTAAGTCCTTTCTAACCACAGCATTGGGAGACAGACCCAGCAACACACTCCCAAAAATCAATCCACCATTGAAAACCCTATGAACAGCAGAGAAGCACTGACAATAGTGTTTTGCCTGTTGTACTCAGGGTTGCTATGAGTCGGATTCTGACTCGATAGCACCTAACAACAACAACCACAGCATGGTGGTCTGACTCTAAACAGTGTTCACCCACAGGTGAAAGCAGCTTGTGAAAGCCACAGAGGAAAAGAGCACCTTTGGAGGAGGGACACAGTGAATAGAAAGTTGAAAGTGGAAAAAGATGGATAGTTAGGAATGGCCAGGGTGGAGTACAAGCCTGCTTCTTCTCAGGTATGGGACCTTGAGCCAAGATCTAAGATTCTGAGTCGCATCATAGGGCCAAAGGAGATACTAGGGTGGCCGTTGCTGGGGCTCAGATTCCCTATTCTTTGAGTGAGTGTGATAACCCTCGTCTAGAGCATACTGGTATACCCAGTTGCTGGGAAAACCGTAGCCCAAATCCTGATATTTAGTTTGCTGTGTCTTCTCTTGCAATACTTGTTTTCTTAATTTGACTCTACATGGATGCTTTTCTCTTGATGGCTGTCTGTTCCTTTCTTATCAACTGTCTTTCCCAACTGGAGACGGTAATTTCCCCAAGACAGATCTATGTTAATATATGCATTTATTGAAAGATATTTATGAAGCATTTGCTCTGGGTGTCAGGCTCTGTTTTAGATACTGAGAGTGAAGTTTTTAACAAAGCAGACAGAAATCCCTGCTCTCACAATATGCAAAAAAAAAAAAAAATAGGTATAAGGGGTAAATTACATGACCATGTGACCAATACAGGAAATACCCGGAGTGCATGGGCAACTAGAAGGTAATGAGTGCTATGGGATGGCAGAGAAGGGTAATGGGCTTGGGGGTACCAAGGTGGTTCTGGCTTCAAATAGAATGGCCAGGGTGAGCTCACCAACAAGGTGCTATCTAAAGCCTTGCAGGAGGTGAGGGAAGAAATATTTGAATGCCTGAGGGTCAGACCATTGCAGGCAAGAGAACAGCAAGAACAAAGGTCCTGAGGTCGGAGCTTGTGGCATGTTTGGGGAATACAAGGAGGCTGGTGTGGCAGGAGTAGAGTGAGGGAAGAGGATCCAAGCTGAAGAGGATCCAGGAGAGGCTTTCTAGCGCCTGGCAGGACAGTACGAGGACTTCGATGTTACTGTGAGAGAAACAGGGTTCCCTTGGAGGGTTTGGAGAAGAAGAGACACAATTTGACTTACCAACTGATTTATGGAGGTGAAAACTCTGTGTTGTTCAGATTGGCTCTGTAGAGAGAGGAACCAGGCAGTCAGCCTCGAAGCTCCCAGGCACTGAGGGGAACTGTGGGCAGTGCTGGGTTCACCTGAGCAGTCTGGCCTTTGTTTGTGAAGTCATCATTGACAATTAGCAGCAAGATACAGGCCAGGAGGTGTGGGGCCAGAAGTCATTGATCCTGGGTTAGGCTGGGCCCCAAGGGAAGCCACAGCATAAACAGGGAGCATCCTGAGACTCTGTGAGGTTCTGGATACAAAGACGCAAAGGGTGACTGACCTTGGTATCTCAGAGAAGATGGCCAAAAGGCTGAGATTATTCATTACTGTTGCAGTATCTCCTCCCCTTTTTTTGTAAAAAAAAAAAAAAAGAAAGAAAAAAGAAAAGAAACCCCTGGATTTATCAGGCATTGTCTAACTTCCCTTGCAGTCAAGGGCATCCAGTTATAAGGAACAGTCATAGAATGAAACTTCCAGGAAATCTTGTTAAAAGGGCCAGTCTGTACTCAAAAGAATGTCCTGTTGCTCCTTCCCAGTCTATTTCCTTCCAATGGATGGAGCCTTGCAGCTCTCTTGTGACCTTTAGGATGAAATCCAAAAGCTCAGGATGGCAGAAAAATAGGGGTCTGGATTCATGGAGGCCCCTTATCAGTGCTATTATTTACACTTGGCCTTACTTTATATGAGAGGATATAACTCTAATTTAAGCTACCATTATTGGTAGAGTATGAAATTCTTAACTGATTGAAAAATGACTTAGCTTTGAGTGTTCTCTTGACCATCTGAATGTGAATATTGATCTAAGAGTTGAAAGAACTGAATTTGAGTCCTATGTCTAATATAAATGGATGGCTTTGGCCAAATTATGGAATAATAGTAATAATAATAATAATAGAATTAAATATGCAATTTTCTAAGTGCTCTAACATTTTTAAAACTGTTGTTGTTGTTAGATGCTATTGAGTCGAGTCCAACTCATAGCAACCTGATGTACAACAGACGAACGACTACTGGACACTGTGCCACGCCCAGAACTATTGTCAGGGCTCCTCTGCTATTCATACGGTTTTCAATGACTGATTATTTTGATATTGGTTTGCAGGTCTTTCTCCTAAGTCAACAGCATGCGGTATTCCCAGCTGGTCTCTCACTGAAGAACTAACTAGGGCCTACCTTGCTTAACTTCTGAGATCAGAGGGGATTGGAGGCCAGGGTGGTATGACTATAGACTTTAAAAAGTATTTTTTATTTTTAACTGACACAGTAATTGTACATATTTATGGGGCATAGTTTGATATTACAGGTATACGAAGTATAATGATCAGATCATGGTAATTGGCTTATAGATTACCTGAGACATTTATCATTTCTTTTCCTTGGGAGCATTCAAAATCCTTTGTTCTTCTTTCATCCCTTTCCCTCCCTCCCTCCCTCTCTCTCTCTCTCTCTTCCTCTCTTTCTCTCCCTCTATTTCCCTCTCCTCTCTCCCTCTTTCTTTTCTTCTCTTCTCTTCTTTCTTTTCTCCTTCCTTCCTTCCTTCCTCTTCTCTTCTCTTCTCTTCTTTCTTTCTCTCTTTCTCTCTTTCCCTCCGTCCCTCCCTTCTTTCCTTCCTTCTTTCCTCTTTTCTTCTCTTCTCTCTTTCTCTCTTTCCCTCCCTCCCTTCCTCCCTCCCTCCCTCCCTTCCTTCCTTCCATCCTTCCTTCCTCTCTCTCTCTCTCTCTCTCTCTCTCTTTCTTTCCTTCCTTCCTTCTTTCTTTCTTTCTTTCCTTGGATCAAACCCAGGTCCTCATGCATTCTAGGCAAGCACTCTCCCACTGAGCTATTAATATTCAAGTAATTGTTGTCAACCACAGCCACCCGACTGCTATAGAACATTAGAAGTTATTGCTCCTGCCTGACTGCACCCTGTACCCAGTAACAATCCTCTCCCCTCCCCTCCCCCCTTCCTAGGCTCAGGTCAGTGTTAAGTGCTTTGTCTACTTCATCACCTCGTATGAGCCTCACAAAATCCTATGGCATAGGTTTCACTGTGTGCATCTCAGAGATAAGCAAAGAGAGTCATGGGGATTACATCCAAGGTTATAGAGCAGGGAAGATGTAGAGCTGGGGTTACTACCAAGTTTAGATGGACTCTAAAGCCCTTGCTCTTAACTACTATGTAGTGCTCTCACTTATTTTCTCTGGACTTTGGTTTCCTCTCTGTGCAATGGGTGGTAGGACTGGAACATCTCTGAACTCCCTTTTTGGCTCGGAAACTCTGGACCACCTAGTTTTTTAAATGCAGTGTTGCCTGTCCAAGCTTGACTTTGATGCTCTTCCACCTTGCCCCATCCCTCCCCTTTCCAAGCGGTGCCTTTGGCAAAGATGCTGTTGCAGGACCACAGGTGCTCTCTGCATGTAGAGAGAGAAGCAGCTCCCTAAGCCAGGGGAGGCCGCTGAGCCAGCTTGTCGTAGGCAGTGTCTGCAGCCGGATCGGCTCGCAGAACCTTGTGTCAGCCACCAAGATGATCCATAGGGAGGCACTTCTCTGCGCAGCCAGACCAGCCGTCTGTGCTGTGGTCACCGAGGAACGTGTCGGAGCCCAGCACAAGCCCTGCAGATGATAAAACCTCCCCAGGGCAATCAGGCCAGGCAGGCTGCGGCGAGGCAGGAGGAACTAGCATCGTGCCGTGTAAACACGTTTACAGGTGTTGCTGTGCGTGGCCCTCTGGGGCCCATTTCCTCGGCTGTGGCAGGAGCTGTCTTCTTGGCACGCTTGACAGGACCCGTGGGAGAGCTAAGCAGACCCTGATTTCTCTCCTTGTGTCTGCGCATTTAACTAATGAGCAGAAGGGATGGCCTGGAGAGGCCCTGTGATGGACGACCCCATGTGGCTTCAGAGCACAAAACTTGTTCTTCTTGCAATGTGGAAATCATCAGCCACGCTCTCCACATTCCAGGTCTCCTTGGCCCAGGACCTTCGAGGGGCAGCAGGGAAACTCCCCTTGGGAGTTGGGGTGATGCTGTTTGGCTGCTCAGTCCCTCACCTGTCCCTCTGGCTCACCTGGGGTGGGGACCGCTGGAGTGATGCGTGTGAGCCCATGGTGCTCACTGGAGTACGAAGGGGCAGCTCCACTTTGTTAGTCCATGGGCAGCCCCTTTAATTAAAAGGGGGGAGGCTGGGGTTCCTTATGGGGGCAGCTCAGCTGCCATAGAGCTCTCAGCAAGTCGCAAAGGGAAGGTATAACCCTTAGCAGTGGGCTTGCAGGCATATCTGTGTGCTGCAAGGGAATGGGGAAGACTGGGTGACTTATGAACAATACAAACTTATGAAATATCTCACAGTTTGGGAGGCTGGAAGTTCAAGGTTAGGATACCAGCAGGGTCCAGGCCTGGTGGGGGCCTCTTCTGGGCAGGTTGTAGACTTCTTGTCTCCTCATGTTGCAGAGAGCAGGGAGCTACTCTCTGCACTCTCAGAAGGGCACTAATCCTGTTCATGAGGGCTCCACCCCTGTGACTTCATCCAATCCTAATTACCTCCCAAAGGCCCACCTCCGAAAGCTCAGCTCCTCAAAGGCAGGTAGGTTCCAGCAGAAGGATTTGGAAGACAGAAACATCCAGTCCATAACAGCCCCTCAATCAGCCAGGATTGTGAAGTATTGCACAATCAGTGTGTCTTAGAGATGTGGAGACAGCTGTTCTGTTAAGCTAGGGAGGGGCGGGGCGTCAGTGTCTGTTGCCGCCAGACGTCCATACATCTGAGTGAAGTAGTCTCTGTTTTGTACTCCTGCCTCCCTTGGGGCCAGGGGTGGTGTATCATCTCCTCACTGGCCTGGAGTCCTTTCTCATGGGTAGGACAGTGGCTTCCAGTTCTTTGCAAGGCATCGATGGACAGCATCTCTCTCTCCAGGGGGGCTCTTGGAAAGGGCTTACCGATGTGGACAAACGTGGCTCTCAGCAAATCCGCTCAAACAGCTGGGGGGCTCTTGGTACTGGAAGGAGGGGCTGTGGTTTTGTTCCCCTGTCAAGGTGGGCATCCTTGTCGTCCTTCTGTTTGGTGTCCTGGGGAGGAAGAATTCCAGGTGCTGCCCCCTAGGGGAAGTAGCAGAGACTCCAGCTTCTGAGTCATTACAGGACTGGACCCGTCCTTGGAGATGGGTTGGAGATCTGCTCTCCTTTGCCAATGTCCCTGGACATGAGGCGCCTGACTCACTGGGCTGTCCCCTCCTGGAATTTTACCACCTGTCAGTTTGGTGTGTAGGGAATAGAAACCAGATGGCTAGGAGTTCCTGAGCTGCGGCTCCTGGAGTGGCTGTGGCTGAGATTTGGGCATCTTCATTCACAACTTTTTACCCCTTTGGCCTGTTGAGCTCTCCTCTTCCAGTCACCTCTCAGCCCAAGGAGGGCTGGCTGAGCCCTGGGGGAATTCTTTTTTCTAAGCTTGTGACACTCAGAGGCACTCAGAGACAGAAAGGTTTTGCTGCTGCCAGGAGCGGTGGCTCAGGCCTGTAATCCCAGTGGCTCGGGAGGCGGAGGTGGGAGGATCGCAAGTTCAAGACCAGAGGCAGTCTGCATAACTTAGAGAGACCCTATCTCAAAAAGTAAAATAAATGGGCTGGGGGGCGGGCAGCTCAGTGGTCCAGCCCTTGCAAAGCAAGTCCCTGGGTTCAACCCCCAGGACGGCAAAAAAAGAAAAAAAGAAAAGAAAAAAAAAAAAAAAAAAAGAAAGGTTTTGCTGCAAACAGAAGCCCAGCTGGGCTTTCTTCTAGTTCAGATTCAGGTAGGAGAAGGATTCTGATGGGGAACTTGGCAAGTATGTGTGGAAAACAACTGTGAGGATATGGAAGATCTGAGCCCAGGACAAAGGAAACAAGTTTCTTAGACTGAGGATAAACCAAGTGAGTCCTTCTTCCCGTCCTTCTTCACACCAGCCTTAGAGCATCTCACATGTTTCTACTATGGGAGCAGCCTGGCCAAGTGCACACTTTGGGACTAATGCTCAGAGGTAAGATGAAGCACTGGAATTGGACTGTCATCCTAGTTTTCCATTATATAATAGAGCAAGAAGGGATCTTGATAATCATCTGTTCTCAACATTCTTATTTTACCAGATAAGGAGACTGAGTCTCAGTGAAAATAATAATAACAGCAACAGAAATAATAGCATGTTGTGGTTTAACTCTAAATTGTCCTCCAAAGATTGTGTTTGACCATTGGGTCCCCAGTTGGTGGCACTGTCCTGGGAGGCTATGGAACTCTGGGAGGCAAGATCTAGCTTTGTGGAAGGAGGTCACTGGGGCGGGGGAGGGTTTTTACTTGGAGTGCTCCTTCTGGTTGCTGTCTCTGCTCTCTGCTTCCTGATCATGAAAATGTGAGGTTCTCTGACACAGGCCCTCCTACCTGCTGCTGCCACACTTTCTCTGCCACCATTATGGACTGATCCTCTAACTGTGAGCCCCTCCTCAAATATTTCCCCCACATAAGTTTGCTTTGGCCACTTTCTCTGCCACAGTGATACACTGACTGAGATAGAGAATGGCAGCAAATACCTTTGTATTGGTGATTACGTTTCTTTTTCTGTTCTAAGTACTTCTTTGCTTCATCCTCATAAAACCCCGCAAGTGGGCATTATTATTATCTTCATTTTATAAATGCGGAAATTGAGGCCCCAGGAGCTAAGAAAACTGCCCAACAATATACAGCTGGCACACATTGGAAATGGAATTTGAGGGTAAGCAAGTACGGTTCTGTTGTCCAAGCTCAACCACTATGCTAAGTCACATTGATAGCTGGTCAAGTCAGGACCCACATTCCAAGCTTCATACATCTGTCTAGACTGGAACCATCCAATATGGTAGCTGTCTGTAGCTGCTGAGCACTTGAACTCCAAATGGAGATGTTATAAGTACAAAATACTGGGTTTCAAAAGATCTGGGTTTAAAAAAAGATATAAGATATCTCATTAATGTTTTATACAGATTATGTGTTGAAATGATAATCTATTGCTATATTGGTTTAGCCTGCAGCCATAGCCCTGTGGCATCTGATCCCGACAGATCTCGGAAGCCAAGCAGGGTCGGGCCTGGATGGGAGACTGCATGGGAACACCAGGTGCTGTAGGCTTGGGAGACTGACCGGCAACGCACTCCCAAAAATCAATCTGCCATTGAAAAACCTTTGAACAGCAGAGAAGCACTGACAATAGTGTTTCGCTTGTTGTATGTAGGGTCGCTATGAGTCAGATACCTACCTGACAGCAGCTACCACCAACATACTGGTTTAAGTAAAAATAGTATAGATAATGTCATCTTCCCCCTAATTTTATGTAACTACCAAAAGCTTTAAGGTTACATGTGTGGCTAGTGAATGTGGCTCACATGGAATTTAACATTGCATATGTAACTTGTGTTTGTAGACAGCACTATTCCATGCAGTCAGCTGCCAGCCAGAGAGCAAATCCTGAGTCATAGCGCTGTTGAGGCTGCATCTCAGCCCCAGCCCAGTGACTGCAGTGCCTGGCACAGAGGTGTCCCACCCACACTTGGCCTTTTCTGTATTTATGACTCACAGCCCTGATGAGCTGGAAGCTCCCCTGCCATCTGGGGGGTGACGTCATCAAGAAAAGAGCACTCCATAAATCTCTTTGGGAGCTACTGAGGCTTAATGGAGAGGGCATGAGGCCTACAGATGCGTGCTTGCATCCTGGATTTCTTCCACATTGGCTATGCTATATACCCTCTGGCCTTCACTTCCCCTGACCAGGGAATGGATATAATAATACCCGCATATCAGAGCTATGGAGATAAATGACACGTCCCATCTAAAGCACTTAGAGCAGACTACGGTCCCATTAAAGATGCTGGTCTTCTCCTTCCCACCCTCCATTTTCCCCTCACCCCTGTGGTATCCCAGGCTAGTTGTCCAACATGACATTAGAGAAAACATCCAGGGAAAGAGCTCCTGCTGCTTTTGTGCATACTGGTTTCCTTGGCAACTGTGGACAGCTCTGAGCCTCAGTTTCTCTCTCCATGAAGGACATGTTGTGTATAGGAGACAGACCTCCCATACCACTAAGTGACGGTCGGATCCCATTGCCTACGGGTGGTATTCAGGTGAGTGGGAGAAGGGGGAATGGGGGCAGCTTCCAGGTTATCTTCTGCCCTCCCATCCCTGCTTGCGTAGCACAGCTGGCTTAGCTCTGCCACTAGCTCAGCCTCAGGTTGCGTACAGGATGGGAATCTTGCACCAGGAAGGCTTAAGCCATCCTGGTGATAAGCGTGGCCAAGGTGGGGCCATGCAACATGGGCCTGTTCAGGACTGGAATGGCACAAGTGTGTTCCCTACTGTCTCTTGGAGAGTGTGTGTGGAGTGGGCACACAGGTTGGCTCCAGTGGTTTAAATTAATTTTAAGTTGACACATGAAATGGTATGTAGATATCATATACAACATGATGTTTATATATACATTATGAAATGACTGAATCTAGCTAATTCGCCTGTGTATCACCTCTCAGTTACTGTGTTTGTGGTGAGATGCTCCAGATTCCTTCCGGGTCTCTAGGCTGTGAATCCAGGACATTCATAGTATGTGTAGCGTGAGGTCATATGGGGAAAACATGGTAGAAGTGTACTTCTATTCAAATAAAAAAAAATGCACTCAGTCTTAAGCCTACACTTATTTGGTACATGATCATGGACAAGTCATCCAGTCTCTTTGAGCCTCTTATTTTTACAAGGAAGTAATACCTGGCTAGGGCTGGGGTTTAGCTCAGTTGGTAGGGCACCTGCTTTGCACTCTGAGGACATGGGTTCGATTCCCAATGGGAGAAGGATGTGGCAGTCCATTCCTGAAACCAATCCCAACCGAAACAATCAGCCATTGAGAACCCTCTGAGGGTCGCTATGAGTCAGATCCAACATGACAGCACCTAACAATGTCAACACCTGGCTAACATAGTAGTTGTAAGATAAATGACACAATGTATATAAAGTGCATATTAAAAATGTATAATGTGGACAGTCATCAGTGGCCACTATTAGATTAGGGTTATGTCAGATGCAACCATAGCTGGGTCATTTCCCCTGTGTGTGGTCAGGAGTGCTGCGTCGTCTAGAAGAACATGGCTGACTAGCAGTAACCCATGGAGGCAAAAGTGAACCACCAAATGCTTGCGACCTTTTCCCCTTCTCCAGTTCATACTTTCCTCAGCACTGTCCATTTGATGGTCTGAATCATAAACACAAGCCTGATAAACAGCATCATTTCCCTTTCAGAAGTCTATAGGTAAACCCCAGCAGTATAAGGACAATTTGGGACTAACTTCAGCCCCTCCGAGGTTTTGAATAAATAAATGACTCACAATATGCCCTTGGCCAATCCATATATCCCTTTGGGGCTTCCTCTTTAATAAAACGGAATGAGTAATCCTTGCCTCTTCTTCATTTTACAAGCATGTAACAAGGATGAATCAAGCAATGGCTGCAGAATCCTTTGAGGTCCTTGGAGAAATATTTGCTATATAAATGCAAAGTATGATGTCCATTTCTATTACATTGTGATTTGCAAATAAATATATAAGCCTACAGCACATCCATGTCAATCCGTGTCTGGCTAGTTATCTGCCATGCGCATTTTTTTTGTGTGTGAAATAATCATCTCCATACATTATTCCTTGAAAGAAGAACTCCAAACCTGTTAACTTGTAAGGCTATATTATTATTATTTTTCTTTTTGGCTGCCCAGTGCACACATCTGTTCTGCCTCATTTCAGCTGCTGGAGTTTCTGACAGATCCGTCATTGGTGATGTGCATGGGGAGAATTTCTGAGTATCATCAAGGACCTAGGTGGAGACCAATGAGGGTTGCATGGTTGTTATCCTTTCCATTCCCCTTTCCTAACCCTCTTAATTGAGTTGTTTAGAAGAAAGGCCCTGATAGTCATTAGTTTCAGAGCTTATGCTTAGGTGAATTGCAGTTCTCAGGGCAGAGTTTTTTTCTGTTTTAATAAAAACACACAGAATTTTGGCCTTCAGGGGAAAAGTGAGTATTGATCTCAAATGGAAGGAAAGACCTTTATGTTTTTAAGACATCCCCTGTGTTTTGTATTCAAATGGAAACAATTGGGGTCCACTGGGCTCATGACTCTTGGGATCACCTATATTCATCATGTATCGACCCTTCTTCAAGAAGCTTTGTGAGACTTGATTTGTGTTCACGACATCCTCAGGAACTGAAGGATTGGGACTTCTCAATTTTCTACCTTTATAGAAATCAACAAGGAAATTCTAGTTCAGTGTTCTCTTGCAAGGCTTGGATCCCAAGGGTCCTCTTACCAACCTGCTGTCTGATCATTTTGATTAAATAGTGTACCCATGACATACCACTGGCCAGCAAAATCCAAAGTCTCCCTTGCTGAGCTTCTTCTCCACTGTCCCTGAGCGATCCTTCCTTCTCATCCAAGCCCAGCTTATCCTCTGCGGTACCTTTTACTACCATCTCTCTCTATTTTCTTTCTCTAGACTGCCTTCCTTAGCTGTGGACAATCCTTCTAATGGCCTATTGCACATTTCCCCTCTACATCTTATGTTGTTGTTGTTAGGTGCTGTCGAGTTGGTATCCAACTCATGTGGCTGTTTGGGGATTTCCTTGGGAGTGGATTGCCAGGTCTTTCTCCCATTTTTGTGGTGCTGGGAATTGAACTCAGGACCTCAGAGACTGCAGGGCAGTGTTCTACCAACTGAGCTAAATCCCAGCCCGTTGTATGTCTTATAGGTACTTTATACTGTAAATGTCCAAAATCAGACTCACTGTCTTTCCTTCTCATCAGCCCTTCTACTTCCTATATTTTTTACTTTGGTCTGTGGCACCTAGTAACCAAACTGACCCAGAAACGTAAGAGTCATCCTGCATTACTCCCTTTTATTCTATTCAG
>VMDO01032180.1:0-19240 GCA_007922755.1 Pedetes capensis | reverse complement strand
GCCTGCAGCGGTAGCCCTGTGGCATCCGATCCTGTCAGATCTCGGAAGCTAAGCAGGGTCGGGCCTGGTTAGTACCTGGATGGGAGACCGCCTGGGAACACCAGAAGCTGTAGGCTTGGGAGAAGGACCTGGCAACCCCCTCCCAAAAATCAATCTGCCATTGAAAACCCTATGCACAGCAGAGAAGCACTGACAATAGTGTTTCCTCTGTTGTACAGAGGGTCGCTATGAGTCGGATACCAACTCGACGGCACCTAACAACAACAACAACAATCTAATATCTAAATATGTGAATCATGGGAAGCTATAATCTCTCCGGGGACTTGAAAACACTTCTCTAAATGCCAACCACAGAAACACAGAAACCCACTTGAAGAAACTTTTTCTCCCAGGAGGTAATATGGTCCACATATCTCCCACTACCACTTTATGCCAGATTGTCTTTACAGTGTCAATTCACAGCTATTTATAAAAACAGAGAGGCTGATTATTATGAGAAGCTGGTTTTAATGATAGGGGATTTAGCTCAGTTGGTAGAGTGCTGAGGTCCCGAGTTCAATTCCCAGCACCACAAAAGTAAGAGAAGGATGTGGCAACCCACTCCCGAGGCAATCCCAAAACAACCATTGAAAACCCTATATGGGTCGCTATGAGTCGGACTCGACTTGACAGCACCTAACAACAACAAAAACAACAAGTTTTAATGATATGTATATAGAGTGAAAATATTAGTGAAAGACAGAAAACAGCATATAAATATTTAGTAGGAAAAGAAAAAATGAATGAAAGAAAAAATAAAGAAGTGAAAGAAAGAAGGAAAGAAAGAAGGAAAGAGAGAGAGAGAGACAGAGAGAGAGAGACAGACAGAGAGAGAAGGGAAAGGTAGTAAGGGAGGAAGGAAGGAAGAAAAAGAGAACGTTAGGTCCATAACATATCCTGAAGGATATGCAAAGATAACAAACAAAAAAGTTATAGAGAAAACATTTTGAAGCAGGCTCAAATAGGTGATCATAATAACTGATGGAGTTTAGAGAGAAAATGTCTGACTGAAAGGGTGGAAAGATACAGGACTAAGGAAATTAGGACTAAAAGAAAAAGTAAATGAGCACACTGGTTTTTAGTAATTTAAATAAATAGACAATCAAGTAAATCTTGTTTTATATTTTCATCATTTAGAATTAACCTGCATTATAGCACACCTAAGATAAAAATATTGTCGCTGTAAGCATTTTTTTATCTTGATAATATAAATGTAAAGGTACAACTGCAAAAGTTGGGAAGTGAAAGGGGGAGTAGTAGTGGGTGAGAACATTATTTATATTCTTATGTGGAGAACAAGTAAATAACACTGTGGAGAAGTAAAAGGTCAACAGTCGTCATGGACATTGGAAGAGGGATATTGGAAATAATGTAAGTGATTTAAACTTCATGCCTCATAGCTAAGAGTCAATATATAATGTCTAGAATCAATATAAGAAATAGTGATGTAAGTATGGGACTTAGAATTATTGAGGTAACTGAGAGGAAAAAAATAAGTAGTTAAGTCAGCTTTCCCTTTAAGAAATATAGATGCCAGGGAGAGAAAGCTTGATAATAGAATAGTTATTTATTTTTAGTAGTTTTTAAAACTCATAAACATGTTTTACTTTTTTTTTAATTGAGAAAGAATAGCAGGAGGAGAGAAGAGAAAAATGATGAGTTAAAAGAAAGTATGCATAAGAAAAAGTTAAACAAAAAGTAGGCTGCCTGGTAAGACAAACCGTAGCATATTTAGAGAAACTTTCAACAATACATTTGTGTGTCTGTGAAAACACAGGGAACAGGTAGCTGTATATTACAGGGTCTATCCTATCCTCTTTCATAAGAATACAGTGAGCACTTCTGGAAAGGCAAGTACAGGATACATAGATCAAATGGTGAAGAAGGAGAGAACAGAAACTGTTTTAATTTATTGTTTTCAAGTAAGTTGCTTTATTTTATATGTTTTGTTAGAAATTGATGGTTTTTGAGAGGCAGTAGGCATATTCTGGTAGGAGCCAACCAGTGTCCTGTTGGAAAGAGACTAAGATACTCCTGATGTTCTATGACTTAGATTTTGTTTATCTTGTAAAACAGAGAGGGTCCCATTGATATCTATTGTCAGAAAAGTATTGGGAACATCAGAAGGAAATCTATCTGAGAAAAGAAGAAAAAAATCTTGTGGAGGATGTGTTTGTCAGAGAACCTCCTTGTCCTTTTGAGAGAATGAGAGTTTTATTTTATAAGCTCTTCCACAGGGATGCCAAATTATGAGTGAATATTTACATCATCCCTGAAATCATCCAAAATTTACCAAGAGGTCACCATTGGATAAAGCATATATATCTTATGCATGATGATTTCTCTGCAGGCACCTGCTATATTACAAAAACTGGTCGTACTGCTGAGGCCATGAATTGAATGACTCCTAGGAATTCAACAATTTTCTTTTGTTGAATAGAGCTCCATTCTTCTGATGGTCTCCAAATTATTACTCCTGTCCTATCATTTTGTTAATCCAAGAGCCTCACTGTACAATTACTTCAATCTAAAACATGGTGAACATGTATCAAGAATACTGAACATTACAGAGTAAAGCCAAACATCTGATGGAACCCAAGAGGGACTAAAGAAATTTCTTGACATGCCCTCTGCCAACATCTGCTCTGCTACCATTTCCACCCCAATGTAACCAGCTCATATTGTTGCAGTTTGCTCTTTAAGGATGGCCAGTCAAAGAATTCCAGATGGAAAGTCAGACACAGATTGTGCCACTGGATTCTCTAAACTCATCTGGGGTTTCTACAATAGAGCTCCCCAATCTGTACATATCCTTCTCATCATTTTATAATTAATGAAAAATCTTTGTTTATTTTCTTCTCTGCAAGTAAGAAAATAGTTGTATGCCACCATCCTTCCCCATTCTATAATTTATGGTTAAATTAACTCTGCACTCTTGAGTTTCATACTACTATTGACGACCAAGTGCTGGGGTTTAGTTCAGTTGGTGAAGCACCACTCTGCACTCTCTAAGGCCATTGTTTAGATCCTTAGCACCACAAAAATGGGAGAAGGATGTGGCAATCCACTCCTGAAGCAATCTCAAACCTACCAGCCATTGAAAACCCCTTGAGGGTCGCTACTAGTCATCCAACTCCACGGCACCTAACAACAACAACATTGACAATCAAGGGCTAGGGTTTAGCTCAATTGTGCTCCATAGTCTTTGGGGGACTGGGTTCAACCTCCAGCACTGCAAAAACAGGAGGACTTGGCAATTCACTCTTGAAGCAATCCCAAAACAATGTACCACTGAAATAATCAAAGGGCCCCATAAACTATGTAAGATGATGAAAGTGTCACCAGAAGTGATGTAATAGTTACACAATGGAAATAGCAAATGCCTATTACTCTATACTCCACCAACATTTATCAATAAAGGAACAGGAAAAAAAGAAAGAAAACCCTGTGAGAGTTGCTATGAGTCCCACAAGACTCAATGGCACCAAATAATAATTCACAATCAAGGTGATGCTTTTGAAATTAAAATAACAATGACAGCAATCACAAAAAGTCAACTGGTCTATTTTTTTAAAGTATGCTTTTCAAGACTGCTGTGAAAATGAAAACTGTTTCTTTATTTTTTATTTTCACTGAATTCTTTCTTGTTCCTATGTCACAATTGAGTTAACTGAAAAAAATTAATCATTGTAGATCAAGTTAAACAGTTGTTTTAATCATATAAATCACATTAGTTTACATAAACTATTTTTAAAATGAAATAATATTGGCTATTAACTACACAAATCTCTAGGAACCCATACATATTAGGCACTAGGTGAGGCTCCAGGGATATAGGAAATGAGTATCTGCTTCACAAAGCTGACTTTTCCAGATAGAGATATTAGTAGAGATTAAGTTATAATGCATAATGGGAAATGTTATCACATAATTTTAATGAGATGATAGAGTATCTAAGTAGTTACTGAAATTTAATAATGTTTAATGCAAGACAGCCAATTTGGCCCAGATATATCTGACAGAGATGACAACAGCCATGTCAAACAAGTACTGTTAACTGAACTGGGACTCAGGCACATAGGAAAACAAATAAATCACAGGAGTGAACTGAGAGCAGTCCTCAACACATTACTGGTCATGATAAATTCACTAGGAAAGATGCAATAGACAAAAGTAGGAATATTCTGTAGTGGGGTGACTAAACCCAGAAAAGTCACAATAATTGTAAGGACAAAGTACAGAACCAGAGACAAAACTATTGTGAAATTACTAGTCCATGATTACAAACCAAGATTTTTTGTAGTGTTCCAAACAGAATAAATGAGAAATGATTGCTTGATTGCCCACAATGAATGAGTACATTAAGCTCTATACTTACTAACTCTCCATAATTTTAGAGTGGAAATAAAGAATATAATCAGCAATCTGATGATCTTGAAGATGCAAAAAGTATAATCTAGACATAATAATAAAACAGGAAATTAGGATTTTTGTTTGTTTGCCTTTCTAAATTTATTTTAATCATTCTGATTAAATAAGAAGTTATCATACATTGCTATGTTCCCAGCTAAATGGTATTATTAAGTTAATAAACTTTAGTGTTCAGAACAGTTTTGGTTCATAGAAAAATTAAGCAAAAGTTCAGTGAGTTCCTGTATACTTTACGTGCACAAACTCTCTGTTTCAGTATCTCGTGCTTCTGTGGGATTGTACCTTTGTTACAATTAATAAACCTACATTGACACATCATCATTCAAACATTATACTTTATATTAGGGTTCACTCTTGTTATTGTCATTCTATGGATCTTGAAGCCTGCAGCCATAGCACTGTGGCATCTGATCATGTCAGATCTGGGAAGCTAAGCAGGGTTGGGCCTGGTTAGTACTTGGATGGGAGACCGCCTAGGAACACCAGGTGCTGTAGGCTTAAGAGAAGGACCAAGAAATCCACTCCCAAAAATCAATCCACCATTGAAAACCCTATGGATAGCAGAGAAGCAATGACAATAGTGTTTTGCCGGTCTTAAGTAGGGTTGCTATGAGTCAGATACCGACTTGACAGCACCTAACAACACAACATGCCTGCAGCCATAGCTCTGTGGCATCCGATCCCGTCAGATCTCAAAAGCTAAGCAGGGTCGGGCCTGGTTAATACCTGGATGGGAGACCACCTGGGAACACCAGAAGCTATAGGCTTGGGAGAAGGACCTGGCAACCCCCTCCCAAAAATCAATCTGCCATTGAAAACCCTATGCACAGCAGAGAAGCACTGACAATAGTGTTTCCCCTGTTGTACAGAGGGTCGCTATGAGTTGGATACCGACTCGACGGCACCTAACAACAACAACACAACATGGGTCTTGAAAAATGTACAATGACAAGTATCCATCAGTGTAATATCACACAAAATAATTTCACTGCCTAAAAAATCCTGTTTATGCTTGTTTATCTGCCTCATCCTTAGAAAACACTGATCTTTTTACTTTCTTTATAGTTTCGCCTTTTCCAATATGTCACACAGTTGCGATCATACAGCATGTAGACTTTTCAGATTGGTTTATTTCAGTACTATATGTTTAAATGTCCTCCATCTTTTCATGGTTCCATATCTTTGTGTGGGGAGGGCATGTGGGTGTGTGTGGGTGTATGTGTGCATGGGTGGGGCCTGAATAATATCTCATTGTCTGGTTGTATTACAGCTTATTTATCCATTCACTGAATAAAGTACATCTTGGTTGTTTTCAAGTTTTGGCAATCATTAACAATACTGCTCTTATTATTCATGTGTAGACATAGGTTTACAATTCATTTTTGTTAATGTCAGGGAGCATGAATGCGGGATGATATAAGAGTATGTGTGGTTTTGGAAGACACTGTCAAAATATTTTATAAACACTGTACTGTCTTACATTCCAACCAACGAGTGAAAATTCCTATTGTTCCACCTCCTTGCTAGTATTATACGGATTCTGGATTTTGGTCATTCTATACAGAGGTGTATATTAGTATCTCACTGTTTTAATTTGCATTACTCTGATTACATATGATTCTGAACATCTTTTCATATGGTTATTTGTATAATTTTTGTTATTTGGTCCTTTTGCCCATTTTAAATGGGGTTATTCATTTTCTTATTACTGAATTTTTAGAGACTTTTTTGGTATATTTTGGATAACAGTAGACCCCCCCACCCCCAGCACTGGGAGGTTAAACCAAGGGGCCTCAGGCTTACAGGCTTTGTAAGTGCTGTACCATTGAGCTGCACCCCCAGCCCATTTTTTTAACTTTTTATTTTGAGACAGGGTCCCGCTAAATTATGCAGACTGCCTCTACTCTGGAATTTGCAATTCTTCTGCCTAGGTCTCCCAGTTGCTGGGATCACAGGCATGAATCATCACTTTGGCTTGACATATCTTTTGCAAGTATTTTACCCCAATATATATCCTGTCTTCTCATCTCCTTACATTGTCTTTACAGAGTTTTTAATTATAATGAAATCCAGGTTACCCAATTATTTCTTTCAGGGATTATGCCCTTAGTATTGCAATCTAAAAGTTATCATGATGCACAAGGTCATTTAGATTTTTTTCCTTTGGTATTTTCTAAGATTTTTGAAGGTTATTTAGATTTTATTCTTTGGTATTTTCTAAGATTTCTATACTTCTGCAGTTTACTTTTATGTATGTGATATATTTTGAGTCAGAAACTCAGTTTCTGTCTCAAGAAAATTTATATAAATATTTTAATAGTAAATATATTTCCAATTAATAAAATGTGACACTTAAAACTAATGTTTTAACAAGCAATGACATGAGCTACTCTTCTAGTTTTCTGTAATATCTATTTACAAGTCATTGTAATGTTCAATTGTTATTATTCAAATGTTGAATGATACTGATTGTTGAGTAACAAACCTTAAAGGTCTCACTATAATGTCTTTATCATATAAAGTAATGCATAATTAGTTTTCTAACGTTCTTTGCTGCATTAAAAAATGTACACTTTGTCTATAGAAAAACAAGAACTATTTCTGTTAAAAGTGGCCTTTCTGCTAACTTGCTTAATTATGTGCTTAATAGGCATCATCTTTTATTGCATCATTTTTCTTAATACTGGAAAGAAATGGGTATAATATAATAATTCACATGAAATTAATGGTACAATTTTATCTTTCATTCTCCTTAAAAAAATCAAATTCACCTCTTCCATGAAATGTAATCACCTAGAATTTCTGAATTAAATATTACCTTAAGGATGTCAAACCTTACCAATGTATCAATTTATTGACTGATTCCTGTTTCATTCCTATAATATTTATTGAGCACTGACCATGTTCTTGTTACATTAGATTTAAGAAAATGTAATCTATTCCCTGTAAAAACTAGGATTCTGTGGGAACACAGCAATATAATTGAGTATATAGAATTATAGTTACCATAGGATTAGCTATATAATACCTGTGGCACAAAGGAAAAAATAATTAGCTGCTGGAGGAGTTAAAATGGTAAGTATTTGAACTGAGGCTTGAAAACCAAATGCAGCTATACAGGTGGAGAAGTAAAATGGGTTGTCAACACTTGGAGGAAGAAATCATGGAGGTGCTCTGAGCAGTAGCCCATGACAACACTCAGAGTCTTTTACTCCATGAAAGTGAATTTGTGTGCAATACTGACTGATTAAATTGGTTTAATATTTTACACAGTGGAATAACAACATTGGCTTTTCATTTAAATGATTTCTTACATAATCCAAATATATTAATTTGCATGTACTGATAACTAGTCCTCGATGCTAGGGAAAGGCTCTACAGGTTCAATATCCTGTCTAAACTGCTTGCTACTAGAAGTGATTTAGATTCCAATTGTTTTTTAGATTTTGGAATATTTGCATATATATATATATATGCAAATCCATCCATTTCACCTGTGTTTTACACACATTGCTTGAAGATAATCTCATGCACTATTGCTAGTGTGCCTGTGTCCTGACTGGCCCTGCCCACTGGGGTCAGGTGCTGGGAATTTTTACTTGTGTCATCACGTCAGTTACTCAAACTCTTGGATTTTGGAGCATTTTGTGTTTTAGAGTTGTGGATTAGCAATACCTTTACAATTGAAATAAAAATGGAATAGGAACAAAAGGATTTGAAAGCTCACAAGATAGTGAAATCTGTTTTATCTAAGATTTGGTTGGCAAAGTATTAAAAACCAAATATCTAGATATTAATGATGTCAGGATTTGTTTAGCATGGGAAGATGTCAATAACTTTGATAAAATGTGTGATAATGAAAACTGATGTTCTACAGATGGAAATGAATATTCAACAAGGCACTAGAATAGCTGATTTTTGAAGAGCCAGTGGCAAAAACCTTCTGAATACAGATGGTCAGTAGACAGAAAAGCAATCCCTACAATGTTCATAAAATAGTAATGACACACATTCATGTATAGGACTGTGAGAGAAGATATGATATAAAGTTGATGTGCAGCCCAGGCTTCGTGAGCAGAGGGAGGGTTAGTGCACATTCTCCTCAAAGGTTTAAAGAACCCATGCAAACTAATTTTATAGCTGTCTTAGAGTCACAATACTCTGATCAATTCTTATTGAACAAAAAATCATCCCCCAATTTCCATGGAACATTCTTTCGGGACCTAGAGTGTTAAAAGGTGCTCTGAAGAAGAATGGACACTGCTGATCACTACAGAGGCTAGCCAAAGGAAAAAGTGTAACTCCTATGGCCTAGCAAGTCACAAATGTGAGCTGGGCAGAGCAAGTAGTGACAATTCATAGACAAATAGAGAATTACTATATACTTTAGAATTTATGGATTTCGATGCTAATAGAAGTTAAGCATGTATTACATGTTTAGGAAACAGGTTATAAAGCGAGAGTTGAATAATAAACATTTACTAAATCTTAGAAAGCCGGCAGCCATACCACTGTGGCATCCGATCCTGTCAGATCTCAGAAGCTAAGCAGGGTCGGGCCTGGTTAGTACTTGGATGGGAGACTTCCTGGGAACACCAGGTGCTGTGGGCTTGGGAGAAGGACCTGGCAACCCACTCCCCAAAAACCAATCAGCCACTGAAAACCCTATGAATAGCAGAGAAGCACTGACAAAAGTGTTTTGCCTGTTGTACGTAGGGGCGTTATGAGTTGGACACTGATTTGGTGGCAACTAATAATAAACAACAAATTTTAGAAATAGGAAAAAGTTCAAGAATTAAGTAAAATTGATACCAAATGCTTGTATAACATTTATAATTGTGGCAGTCATTGTTCCATGTATTGTATTAATGCTTTCATTTAAGATTCACAACAATCCTAAATTTGACACTTTCAATATCTGTTTAAAGATGAAGAAATTGAGGCCCAGAGAAGTGGAATAATCAGCCAAAGATGCAACAGAAAGTAAATGAAAACTGCCCTCCAGCTTCAGAGCCTGTACTCGTTCTCAAACCAATAGCAAATGTCTTTTGGCAGTATTCAGCTACAGCAGTTTCTGTGTTCTGAGTGGTAAAAATGTCATTGCAAAGGCATGAAGCAGAAAATAACGAGATAGAGCAACTATTTAAACTTGTAGAGTACATATTAACAGCCATATTTCCACAGACAACTCATATTTCATTACACAACTAATATATCCTAGAAAAATCATGCTACCACTCTATAGCCAAGGTCAAAGATACCCCAAATCTGATTATAGTTGAATTGTAATAGCCTTAAATCTCATCTGTTATCCATATTCTGTCCCTCAGGCTGTATTTCTCCTTTTAGCTAAATGAAAGTTTTGTGTCCTGTAATAAAGTGCTCAGCTTATTTATTTATTTATTTTGCCTCTGAGAATGAACTCAGTCTAATAGGTCTTTATCCAGCTGATAAGTAAACTGAACTGGACAAAGAAGAAATGAACAGCTGTGAAAATCTAATGGCAGCCAAAAAAAATATTATACAGACCACTTGTGAAATGTTGCTGTATTTTTGTTTTTCTGTGTCTCAAAACAAATGCATCTGTTACTGAAAGTCAAGGTTAATAAAATTTTAATTTTTAAATTTAATTAGGCAGAGAATCACACATATTTACAGAAACAGAACCTATTTCTGTAACCAAACATTTTAAGAGAAGACTTAGAAGTATTTTACACATTAGAAGTGTTATTTTTTTTCCACCTATGCCAAATGGTTTGGTGGTATTCTGTTTTTCTATTAAGGGCAAGACAATTATGGCCATTACTTATATCTAATTAGAATATTATTATCTCCACAATTGGACACTCCCCTAAATGATCCAGCTTCCTGCATTAAATATATTTATAACACTTTAAAAGTTATGCTAATAAAATAAAATTAAATTAAATCAATCAAGGAATTTATCTTTTTCAAAAGTGTACTACATGACTTTCATTGTTATTGTTTTTAGGTGCCATCAAGTCTGTGCCCAACTCATAGTGACCCTATGTACAACAGGCAAAACGAAACAGTATTGTTACTGCTTCTCTGCTATTCATAGGGTTTTCAATGGTTGATTCTTTTTTGGGAATGGGTTGTTGGGTCCTTCTCCCAAGCCTACAGCACCTGGTGTTCTTAGGTGGTCTCCCATCCAAGTACTAACCAGGCCTGACCCTGCTTAGCTTCAGAGATCTGATGGGATTGGATACCACAGTGGTACAGCTGCAGGCATGACTTTTATGCTGAGTCCAAAAGTTGCAAATGAACTAAAATAACATAAAAATTAAAATTTTAAATTTCTTATCTTTTGTAATAACATTTCCTTATAAAATGGAAAAAATAATGTGAAAGACACTCTGAACTTCATAGATTAAAAGTAATTTGTTTCTATTCTTACCAATATTCATAATATTAAGCAAGTGGTTTTTAAAAAGAAAAATTAATGAAACTGGAAGAGTATGACCAGTTGATCCTTTCATGCTCTATTTTCCCCAGAAGCCAGGAAGCCACTTGACTTTTAAATCATTGTTTTACATTTCAATATGTCATTAGCTTCAGTGTCCATTTTGGTGAATGGTCCTATCCTACCTCTACATTCATTCCAACAACTTAGTGTTGCGGGGCTAATAGAAATCCCAAACACAATTTAAAACAAAACAAAAGGAAGCTAAAACTTCAGGTAGAAAATCTTTTCATGTATTATAATGTATGGATTAAGTCACTTGCTCTATGAAATATAAAGATTGCTGTTAAACAGACTTATCTAATTTTAAAAGTAGAAAATGGCACTCAATTGCTGAAACAAGCATTTTTCAAAATAGTTTATTTTCAAGCAAGTTAGTACTGATTTTCATTTTCAAGATATTTTGACTATCTTTACTAGTCATTTTATTTGCTGTAACAACTTTGGAAAAGATAATCCATATATTTACATTGTTGGAACTACCTATTTTGGAGAAAGAAGCAAAGAATGGTCTCTTCCCTCTGATTTCCTCACCCTTTTATGTCCTCTCCATTTTAAATGTGGGCTGGCCTAGAAATGTGCTTCTAACTAAAAGAATAAAATATACAGAATAGCGTGCTTCTTCTGTGATGAGATTACAAGAAATCTTGACCCATTTTGCTTGTAGACATTTTCTTTCTTTGGCTTTAAGAGTGGCTCCTAGCCAGCGACCCAAAAGAAACTGATCCTACCAGCATCACAGAAGTGAGCTTGGAGTGAATCCTTTCTAGGTAACTGCTCAGGTGAAATCTCATTCCTGCTGACATCACATTGCAGCCTTGTCAGGGACTAAAGCGAGAGCACAGCTCAGTCATGCCCAGACTCGTTATCCACAGAAATCATGTGATAATAAATACATGTTGTTTTCATTTGTGGCAATTTATTATGCAAAACTAGGTAACAAATACAAGGAAGAGATCTGAAGTACTGTTTAAATACAAGGGACTTGATTTCATAATTTTCTTGAGGCAAAATCTCAAACCAAACCTAAGAAGTACATCTCCATAATATTCATTTATATTCTGCAGTATATTTTTTCAGTATGATTTAATATACTATTATAGCCCAAATATTTAAAATTATAGTTAAAATTTTTCTTTGTTATTATTAGGTACCCTTGAGTCAGGTCTGACTCATAGCAGCCCTCATAGGGTTTTCAATGGCTGGTTGTTTCAGGATTGTTTTGGGAGTGGATTGCCACATCCTTCTCCCATTTTTGAGGTTTAAATTTCCTTGTCTCATTAATTTTTAGTTATTTTTTGGTACATTTTGCTTTGGTATACTTCCAACTATATATAGTTTCCTAAATTTCTCTCCTCCTCTCTCTCACATGTGTAAGATCTGTGCTGAAACAATTTTGAGCCTCAGAGCAACATAACCATATATATATATATATATATATATATATATATATATATATATATATATTATATGTATATATATATAGTTGTTGTTGTTAGGTGCAGTCGAGTCAGTATCCGACTCATAGCGACCCTCTGTACAACAGGGGAAACACCATTGTCAGTGCTTCTCTGCTGTGCATAGGGTTTTCAATGGCAGATTGATTTTTGGGAGGGGGTTGCCAAGTCCTTCTCCATATATATATATATGTATATAGTGTGTAAGGATTAATTTATAAGTGAGGCACAGTAAGAGATTAATATTCAATAATTAAATATAAGTTATAACACTAGCCTTCAATAGAAGTTCTCTCTCTCACTTTCTCACACACACACACACACACACACACACACACACACACACACACACACTGCTTCAGGGCAGCTAATTTATGCAACATAGTTCTTCTGGACAAAGGGATGATTCACATTCCAAGAGCTGGATGGCAGGAGGTTTCATTACTCTAATCAAAATAGCAATTTAAAATTTATGAATTAGTTATTTCTTAAAATTTTCATTAGTATTTTCAGCCCATGATTGATCATGTGTAATGGAAACAATGAAAAGGGGGTCCTACTATATTTCATTTCATATGTAAACTTTATATTGCTTTTATATCGTAAAGCCAGTAAGTTGGGCAGCACCACTTTCACCAATATATTAATATGTTCGTTGCATACCAACTGAGAATACTTTGTTATGTGCATGGGAAACTATATTTCATATAAACACATAGCTTAATAAGAAATAAAAATCATATAATCTTCAACCTCAGTAGTAGTAAATTAAAAATAGTAGTTAATATTTTCTCTTTCAACACTGATTAGAAAATACCTTTAACTCATGACACTTCATTTATAATTTATTATGATGTATACACTCTTATAGACTGCTTTTTGGCCAGAAAATAAAATCGACATGTGCCAAAGTGGAGCAATGAGATTTAAATCCCAGTACCAAGGAATCTGCCTTCATTGGAAATGTAAAACTGAGATGATTGAGAATGTTTGCCTCGGAAAGAGGAGTTTTAGTCTTTTTCACTAAGAAGAGATTATGAACTGGAAAGGAACATCTAATTATAGAAGGACAATTGTGAAACTTTACTAGTTGGCATAACACATTGTACCAGTATAAACTGTTGATTTTTGGGGGAAAGGTAAAGAGAAGGAGAGAAAAGCCAACAGAGCAGAGACATAATTGTATGAATGAAAATATCTAATGGAACACTTGATTAAATTTCATGATGTGCCTGCCTTTATGAAAATTCAGCAAGATCTACCACAACAGCTAATGGTTATAAAATTTAATATTTTTTGGTTATAAATAGAAAATTATTTTGACCAAAATTCTGTCTGCTTTATAAATAGTTGCAAAGCAAGTCTCCATGGTCCCTCAATATATGATTTACAGTTATGCATTCCACACAATTGCGTCTTTGTGAAGGAAGTTCATTGTTGGAGGAGAAACAAGCAGTATGTTACTATCTAGTAAGAATAAGCCCACTGTGGAGATTGCTGGGGTGGGCTATCAAGATTCTGATTTCATGGCCTACATAAAAATTTTTCTCAATATTTTATTAAGACAATTTTCAATTTTATAGCCAAATTGATATGATTTTTATAGTGAAGACTAATACACCTATCACTTTGGTTCCACCATGAACATTTTGGCGTACTTGCTGTATGACTTATTAATTCACCTGTTCCTCTAGCCATTCTTTATTCTTATATTTTCACATATTTCAAAGCAAATTGCAAACATGTGAACAATCTTCCTAGAATATTTCACCATATGTATCATTCATCAGAGTCATTATTTTTACTGAAATAAATTTACAGATACAGATGAAACACATAAATCTCAATTCCATATTCATGAAGAATTTCCTAAAGTTAGTTTCCCTGCCATTTGTCTGGATGTAGAAAAGGCCCTGAGACACTGGCCCAAGCATCTTCTGTTTGGAAGTAAATGTCAGTTGCACTGTAACCACCTTTGTCAATGAGTCGGCATTCCAGAATCTCAACGGTTGTGGCACACTGACACTACATTGCTCCAAAGCCAGAAAGCAGAGTGGCAGTCTAATGACCATGGCCACAACCACAGGGGCTTTGACTGGCTGCCAGGTTAGCTTTCCACCTGCACAACACTCACTTAGCCATTCCTAATTTCTTGAATATTCAATCATTCCAGGACAATTGAGAAAAGATCAAATAAGAGACAGTCATTTTAATCTGGTACTGACAATAAGGGGGATTTTGCTACCAAGAGAAATGTGTATGCAGAAGCATAGACTTGAGGGGCCCCGGTATTTCTAGCAGAAAGGCTTTTTGAACATGCTGTTTGGATCTTTTAGGTTTAAACGTTAAGTAGAAATTAAAGTAAACAGATTTTTGCTTAGGGTTTACAAATTAAGGTATCATTGCCCAGTATGGACTACAGACTGATGGGGACCAGTGGGTGCTCCCACAATGGTCCAGGTAAGTGGAATGGAGGCCTCCTCCATGGTTAAAGCAGCAGGGCAGAAAAAGCTTCTACCTGAGCAGTGTTATCTATCTGGAATAAATGGACATTGGAACCACAGGTCATCAGTAAAGGAAAGGAGGGTTTGAAGTGTGGTTCCAGGCATTGACGTCATAAGTGGTAGACTGTGACAAAGTGAAAAACAATCAGAAATGCAAACTGTTTGAGGGAGGAGGAGGATAACGATTGTTTTGATCTTATGACTGCAGCCCTTATGAAAGACGTCTAATGGGAAGAGGGAAACTTAGATACAAAAAAGATTGGGTTTGTCCAAGGTTTTACTTTACTTGGTTCAACAATCTGTACCCAGGGAAGCAGCAGTCAAGAAATCAAAAGGCACACTGCATTGGGAAAAACTGTTGCAAAAGGCCTTTTTAAAGTGTTGAAAAGTAAAGATATGACATTGAAGATTAAGTACATATGATTCATGCCATCATATTTTCAGTTGCATCATATGATTGTGAAAGCTGGACATTAAATAAGGGAGACAGGAAAATAATTCATGTTTTTGAACTATGGTGCTAGAGATGAATATTGAACATACCATGGACTGCCAAAAGAACCAATGACACCTAACAACAACAACAATATTCCAGGCACTGCACTGTTGTAACTGTTTTTTTTTTAATCTCAAATAGTATCATAAAAACAGTCCTATGAGATACATATATCATACCTACTTATGGAAGGAGGTATGAAGTACAGAGATGTAGAACAATCTGTTCAAGGTAGCTTTTACATTGCAGAGTTAAGGAGGGAGATAAAAGTTGTCTATCCTTACTCCTTAACTAATCTGTCTTTTCACTTGTGAAATAACACATGTAGATCAGGAGAAATGCTTGGATGTGTGAAAACTGAAAGACAGGTAGTATCAAGCCAAATAAAAGTAGGGAGGGGGGAATGTGATTCAGATAGAAAGTATGTGAGAGTAAAAATTGATTTTATTTCTAACAAGATTAAAGTACACCTGTGATTTCAAATTCAGGATATGAATGAAGATTGCTTATATATTGTTTGATTGGGTTTAGAAGACATTTTATCTTTTGGAAGCAGATGGGTTTTTATGAAGGTATAAAATATCATTGTGAGTTATTATTGTGTTGCTTTTTATTGCAGTTTGAGGATATATTTATTACAAAATATGTTTCTTACATTTTTGTTAGCAGCATTACTGTAAATATAAAATGTACTTGCTGTGGTTCCAAAAAACACATCTGAAGAGTTTGTGAAATGGAACTGGCAGCTCTCTGCAATTTCAGCCTGGCTGCCTCATATTTGGAATACATACAGCTATTATTTAGAACACAGATCTGAAAGACAGGTGATGGTTATATCGACAATGATATCAGTCCTTGGCTCATACAGACTTAGAGCAACAAATCAAATCTACTTGACTTTTCCCTTATTTAAAATCCTCTCATGGATCCATACTTGTGAAAGTATTTTAAACTGATCAACTACAAACTTAATTAGAATATACTTTTAATGATAAAAACCTTTTAAACCCTTGCTTTTCCCCCAACATTTCAAATTTTTAACTATTTTGTATTGGATATTTTTAATGTACACCTTAACGTGATTCATTCTGACATGCTTTTCATTGTGGCATTTACATATATATACATTTTGATGTACATTATTCATATAGGTGCCCCCTTACCCTCTTGTATGCTTCCCCCCTACCCTCCCCATCTACATTTCAATTTTTATAAAAAAATCCCATGCAAGTTTCTAAGATTTAAATTGTATATTATATGCCTTCTTCAGATTTACATCCATAAGTGGAATGTTTTATTGCCATTGCTCATAAATCAATTTAAGGCCCTCCTTTGGGTAAAGAGCTGAGGTAGTTAATATTTGTGGATGGAGACATAAGATACATGTCTTCTAAAATGTGCATACTATACAAAGTAATAAATGAAAGTTCTTTTAAAATTTTCCACTTGGAAAATAAGCCAATATTGGATAACAGTAAAAAACTGAAATAAAGAATTGTTTAATGTTTATTCTCTCATTTCATTACAAAATACATACACGCATGAACTTGGATGGGAATATAAGTATATACATGAATGACAACACTGAAAAGAGGAGGAACATTGTTTTGACTGGGGTAGGGAAAAGGAAGCGCATATATATGAAAACACTGATAAATTCCTAAATCTTGAAATAGGGACGAATCAATCAACCTAATTTTCTAAGAGTAGGACCCAAAAGTAGGCATGTATAAGGAAGGGCTTGAATGAAGAATTTGAAAAATCTTCTATGAAGACTATAAACCAAACTGAAAAGAAATGAACCCAAAGACTGCGGATTAGTCACTAAACACGAATGACAGACTCAATGCAGCTGTCAGAATGCAAGATCAGGCTCATCTTGTATCTACCGTGTCACAGATGTGCTATCTTGGGGAAGTTCCTTCAAGTCTTGAACCTGAGTTTCTTGCTCTACTAAATGGACAGGCCTGCTTTAAATATCACTGCCTAGTGTGTGACTGCCACCCAATAAATTGCAGTTGTTATGACTACTTTTATTATTATTCATGAAAGAGAAGAACGAGCTCATTAATATTGTTGTTGTTGTTAGGTGCCGTCAAGTCGGTATCCGACTCATAGCGACCCTCTGTACAACAGGGGAAACACTATTGTCAGTGCTTTTCAGCTGTTCATAGGGTTTTCAATGGCAGATTGATTTTTGGGAGGGGGTTGCCAGGTCCTTCTCCCAAGCCTACAGCTTCTGGTGTTCCCAGGCGGTCTCCCATCCAGGTACTAACCAGGCCCGACCCTGCTTAACTTCTGAGATCTGATGGGATCCGATGCCACAGGGCTATGGCTACAGGCTCATTAATATTAGCTCATTAATTTTATTATTATCTCATTAATTTTATCACTTCTGGAAAAATAAATTTCATAAATATTTTGAGATGTTTAAAGGCACATGGCCATTACAGTAAATCTTGATAAATTTTTTTTAAATCTAATAAATTTGTAGCTATTATAAATAAAATCTCAAATTGCCAAAATTAGAACTACAATGAAAATTCTTAAGAATTTAATAATTTCTCATTTATTTATATTTATTAAAAGATTATTGAGAGCTGAGTGTCATGGCACACACCTGTAATCCTAGCTACTCAGGAGAATGAGGAAGGAGGATCATGAATTTGAATCCAGAGGCAGTCTGTATAATGTAGCAAGATTCTGTCTCAAATAGGAAAATAAAAAAGTGGCTGGGGGTGCAGCTCAGTGGTAGAACAATTGTCTACCATGTGTGAGGCCCTGAATTTAGTCCTCTAATATTGAAGAAAACAAAACATATCTATCTATAATATCTATGTTCAAATAACTTTGTGGAGCATAAGGAAATCAGAGTTATAAAATATTATCCCAAGACAAATCAATATAAACTTCAGTAGAGATTCAGAAAAAGTGGACAAGAAACTAAAACAGGAGAAAGAACAATGAATAAAGTAAAATTTTAAAACAGAAATAAATACTATATAATTTGTAGTAGTTTAATACACTAAAATATCTACAGAGTATAAGAAATAGATAATTTTGAAATAGGGCAAAACCAAGACTGTTCAATAACTATACATTATATACCATGAATGGATGAAAATTAAGTCTCTAACAACCTAATATTAATAGTTCAAATGATCATGAAAGACGCCAGATTTTAATTGATTGACTCAATGTTGTAGTTGTTGTTGTTAGGTGCCGTCAAGTAAAGTCTGACTCATAGCGACCCTACGTACAGCAGATCAAAACACTTGCGGATTCTGTGCCAGGCAAATGATCTTATTTATGTTTAAGCTCATTATTGCAGAAAATGTATCAATCCATCCGGTGGAGGGTGTTCCTCTTTTGCGTTGACCTGCCACTCTTCCAAACATGATGTCCTTCTCCAGGGATTGTTCTCTCCTGACTACATGTCCGAAATATGTAAGACGCAGTTTGGCCATTTTTGCTTCCAAGGAGCACTCTGGTTGTACCTCTTCTAGGACAGATCTGTTGGGTTCTTTTGGCAGTCCATGGTATATTCAATAGACGTCTCCAGCACCACAATCCAAAAGCATCAATTGTTTTTCTGTCTCCCTTGTTCAATGTCCAGCTTTCACAACCATATGATGCCACTGAAAATACCATGGCATGAGTCAGGCACACCTTCGTCTTCAATGTGACATCTTTGCTTTTCAATACTCTAAAGAGATCTTTTGCCACAGCTTTTCCTAGAGCAGCGCGTCTTTTGACTGCTTGACTGCTGTTTCCACGGGTGTTGATTATAGAGCCACGTAAAGCAAAATCTTGAACAACCTCAATCTTT
>VMDO01032179.1:0-19264 GCA_007922755.1 Pedetes capensis | reverse complement strand
TGGCCTCCACCCCATGTTCAACATGGCCTCCACCCCACACTCAACATGGCCTCCACCCACATTCAACATGGACTCCATCTCCTCACACTCAACGTGGCCTCCATCTCCTCACACTCAATGTGGCCTCCACCCCATGTTCAACATGGCCTCCACCCCACACTCAATATGGCCTCCATTCCCCCACACTGAACATGGCTTCTATCCTACACACTCACAAGGCCTCTGTCCCTTCACACTCAACATGGCTTCCCCCACCTGGCCTCTGCCATCATTCAGCATGGCTTCTATCACTTCACACTCCACCAGCTCTGTAAACCTCACCCCTGACACCATCCCTCGCCTCAGTGCTACACTCTGTGTTTGTTTGGCCTCTGTCCCCTCCTTCCTGCTGTTCCACATGAACCTACTTAGGAGCCATCTTGGCCTCCTGCCTGCCTTCAGGTCCCACATGCAGGGCAGACTGAAGTCCTTCTTCCTTCAGGATGCCCTGGCCACACCCCCTCCATGCTCTAAATCTCCAGGCCTTTGGTGGCCTGGCAGTGCTGTGGCCTTGGTACATCCTGGGCAGGCTCCCGCCTGCTGTGGGCTCTCGGAGGGGAGCGCCTGGCCTGCTCCCTCCTGGCCTCCTCCCCAGGCCCTGCACAGTGCTGAGCTCAGAGCGGGAGCTAGCAGCTTGCTTGTGGGGTTGTATTGCCTGGAGAGGCCCCAAATGACTTCCAGCCGGCCTCTGGGTGCCCACGCTGGGTGCAGCGCCAGATAGGAGCTGAGCGCTGACGGGGAGAGTGCTCGGCCCTAGGAGGGACAGCTGCCCTCCGGCTTTGGAAGGGTTCCTCTTAGGGTGCGGCTGCAGCAGGGAAACGTGGCCTTTCATCCATGATGTCATTCAGGGCCACAGGGGCCTGGGGTGGCGGGGCCTTGGGGACACAGATCTGTTTCTTTAATGCACAGGATCAGTTTTCCAGGATTTCTTATGAGTTCAAGTCCAGCAGGACCCTACTATGTGCTGAAGCCAAAAGCCCCACTACAACCCCAGGAAATGTCTGGGGTGGTGGTTCTAACCCAGAGGCCAGGGGAAGACCTCGGGGGTCCTGAAACCCCCAGAAATGGTGCCCTTAAGTCTGCATGTGTACCCCTGACGTCTTCCTCTGGGAGTCCATTGCTATCCTTTCCCAGGGAGGGGGACATGAGCAAGGCCACCACCCAAGGAAGGGGGAGCTGGGTCACCCCAGTCTGTGCCTCCCATGCCTACCTTCCAGCCTCCATCAGGCAATGCTCTGCTCCTAGAAGTCCTTCTCCTTGTCTTCCCCCTGCCCTCATTGCCATCGGAGTCCACTGAGCCACTTCTTGGGGCCGAGGTCAGGTGTGTGTCCCAGCCCGGCTGGTGCCCGTCTCTCGAGTGCCCTAGACCTTGGCTCCCAGGCAGGGGACCCAGGCTGCCTTTTTTGAGAAGGCATGGGGGCTGGGGTGCTAGAAAAGCCAGCCTTCTCCTCCAAGCATGCCTGGGAGTCCCCGCAGGGTGGTGGTGCATGCAGCAGGTGCCACGTACGTGGCCTCATAGGAAGTGCAGGTGCGGTGGCAGTGGGAGTTTGGGGGTGGCCCCAGGGCCGGGCTGGTTCGCACCCACCCTTCCTGCTTGACCTTCCCCATGCTGCCAAGGACGCTCGCCACAGGGGCCTCTGGACCCTGGCATGACACAGTGGGGTTCCAGGAAGGCAGTCGGGGCAGAGCCAAGGCCAGGACAGCTGGCGCATGGGGCCACCCGATGACCTCTGGGGAGGTGAAGACCTGCAGAGGCGCAGACCCGTGTGCCCATGCAGGGCCACCTGGCAGGCCAGGTGCTCCGAGAAAAGCCCCTGGGGGGACAGCTGGGCACAAGCGCACTCAGAAGGGCTGGGAGCACAGCCTGAAGCCCTGCCCTTGTCCCTCACTCTGGCTGGTACCACCTCCCCGACAGCAAGACAGGAAGCCCCAGGTGCTCCGAGGGGACCGGCTCCCTCTGGTTCCCCGGGGCTCCATGTGGAGCCAAGGGTAGAGGGTCTGCATCACGGTGGTTTATAACCATCAAACAAGCGTCCCACCACGCTGCTGGGACCGAGCCCAGAGCTCTTCCTGCAGATCAGCCCCCACTGGGAGTCGTCTCTCGGTAGTTCACCTGGGAGGAGGGGACTCCCTCCCACCCAGAGCCTCACTCATACTAGGGGAGCTTGCTGGATGCAAAGGAGGGGCTGCCTCAGACCAGCTGCATTGGAACAGACCCCGGAACTTCCACATGAGAGACGGAGCTTCAAGCCAACCTCATCTGCGACCTAGAAATTCCAGCCCTCTGCCAGGACCCCGACAAGAACCCCAGCCCTTGGACTAGGAAGAGCCATTCTGAACACTAAGAGCCAGAGAGCAGCCAGCCACCTGTGGGGCACGCCAGGCTGAGCTCAGCTGGGCATAGTCCTCACCCATGCACAGGCAGAGCCTCATTTCTCCAAGTGGGCTTAGCAAAAGACAACACTGCCCAGATTCCTTTGTAACTGGGGGTGTCCGCCTGATAGAATTTTGCTCCATCCCATATGAGTGGAAATGATGTGTGCAATTTCTGGGGCTTATCTCAAAAGGGAAGAAGCTTGCCTTCCACTTTTTCTTCTCCCCTTCTCACTGTCTGGAATGCAGTCGTGATGCCAGGAGCAGGAGCAGCCATCCTGGGCCATTAAAAGAGGGCAACAGCCTAATCATGGCAGTGCAAGCAGCGGGAAGGAGCCTTGGAAGCTGAGCCCGGACCCTGGCGGCTGCCTTTCAACCCTGAACCACAGAGCCTGTGAAAGAGAAATGTGCTTCTATTCAGTTTAAGCCTCTCTTATTCGGTGTTTGCCACAGCAGCAGGACCCATATTCTAACTACTACAGAAGGGATTACAAAAGACGGGAAGGGCACTCTGGAGACCTGGTGAGAATTCTATCAGACGTCTTCATTTTTTCCCGGTGTCTCTTTTCCGTCTGGAGGAGGCCTTCCTCCGATTGCAGGTTGCAGGCAAGCCCCCTTCTGTCCAAAGGGCACAGCTGCAAGAATCGAGAGGCACCGCTCCGAATTAATCTGGCTCCGAAGCCAGCGTTTGTTGAGATTCCCGGGGCGGGAGAACAATGCGCCCCATATCGAGACAGGTGAGGCGGAGGCGGCCGAGAGCCCCCTTCGCCACAGATAAGTACAACATTTTGATTAAACCACTGACAACTCTGCTGCAGGGGAGAGAGATTTGGAAACATCAGGAAATCAAACTGCGAAGTCTTTGAAGGAACGTGATTTATGGGAAAACGTGATGAAGCTAATGCGCTTGGCTCCCGCGCCCGGGAGCTGGCCCGGTTCTGGAAGCCGAGCTGATGGCTCCTTGGCTCTCGGCACCTCTCGCTCTCCCCGAACGCCGCCGGCCGGTGCCCTCTGTGTGTCCCAAGCCTGATCAGCATCTAAAGTGCTTTTCTGGGGGAGGCCAGGTTTCCAGGGCAGTGCCTCGGTAGCCGGTAGCCAGGCTTGTCTACACGCGTGAACGCTCCGGGCGATGTTACTCGCGGCACCCCGGAGACGCGGGGGAGCCAGGTGTTACTAGAGACGCAGGGAGTTTGGTATGGTTTTACATAACTTCCTTGACGCGTTGCAGGTTTTCTGAGCGGGCGCTCTCCGTGCCCCCTGGTGAAGCATTGGAGGCTGGCTCGGGTCTGGTTTCTGCCTCCTGGAGTTCAGGAGGTTGAGTCGCAGGAGCTTGAGGCGGCTGCCCCTTGTGACAGGCAGGCAGCACCCACAGGGAGCACAGCGGGGCACAGTGGGGGGAGGGCTTAAGGCGGAGGCTGTCTCGGTGTGCTGAGAGATGCTTAGGGGCCGAGGCTGGAGGCCCTGATGGTGGAGGCCGCCTCGCAAGGTACTGCCTCCTTTGGAAGTATGTCCTGGGGTAGAGTCTGGCTCCCGTGTCTCTGGCACTTTGCTAGGGCCAAGCCAGCTGCCCCTGGCTGTGCACACGGTCCCTTCACTGGCCCCAATCTGCCATCGGAATCTGACAGGAGGAACACCTTCTGGTAAGCTAAGAGTGCGAAGATGACAGGCCCTGGCGCCAGGAAGAAAAGTTGTCCTCCTAACGGAGACACTGTCCGGCCATGGCTCCCCCACGCACAGTGGATGCTGGGAAATTGAACACATTGCCCAGCCACTCTGGCAAGACTCCTCCCTTATTTTTGAAACAAGTAAATGCCAGGAAGAAGGCCCCAGGCCTCCTCCGTGGATGCTGCTGTCCCTTGGGCAGCTTCTCTGGGGTGACCCTGAGGTGCCCAGGGTGCCCTCCTCTCCTGAGGAGTAGAGGCAATAGCATCCTCTGCCCCTTGGACATGGGGCACAGCAGCCTGGGAACTGAGCAGGCTCTGCTGAGCTGCCTGGAAGCTGTTGGTCTTAGAGCAGAGGCAGGATTCCTATTTCTCTTTGCAGAAGGGGAACTGGGGAACAGAAAGGGCAGGCAATGGGCCTGGGCTCTCACAGTGAGGGGCAGAGCCAGGAGGAGGGCCAACCTCCCAACTCCTTAGCTTTGGCTCTTTCTGCTGCCCTAGCCAGGTGGACCAGTTGTCGGGAGGGACCAATCCCTGGAGGAGGACATCATGTGTGGGAAAGTGGTGGGCCAATGAAAAAGTGGAAGACCTTCAACTAGATGGATCGACACAGTGGCTGCAACAATGGGCTTAAACATAAAAAGAGATTGTGCGCCTGGCATAGTGTGGGGGAGCGTTGCGTTCTGTTGTACATAAGGTCATTGTGAGTTGGACCTGATTTGATGGCACCTACCAACAACAGCGGCTGGGATTTAGCTCAGTTGGTAGAGCGCTTCACTGCAATCTCTGAGGTCCCGAGTTCAATTCCCAGCACCGCAAAAATGGGAGAAGGGCCTGGCAATCCACTCCCAAGGCAATCCCGAAACAGTCAGCCATTGAAAACCCTATGAGGGTCGCTATGAGTCGGATACTGACTGGACGGCACCTAACAACAACAACAACAACAACCAACAACAAGAAGAAGCCAGGTGGCATCAGAACCCGCTGTGGGCAAGGTCATTGCTCCAGCCCAGCTGAGCCTCTGACCAGGAGAAAGGGCAAAGGCCACTGTCCTGTGCAAGTCTGCACCCCTCGATTCCCCTTGGCACTGAATCAGAAGGGTTGGGCAAGCACACCTAGAGGCAGGACCCCCCAAATCCCGGCAGTAGGCCCATTGGAAAGGGGCCCCTGAGTGGCCCCAGCTCCCAGTGCCTGGACACCAGAAGCCTTGGTGTGTGGTTCGGGCCTTCGTGAGGACAGAGTAAAGCCAGTCTGGTCGCTTTCTGGTCACACCCTGTGGGTATCTCAGAGGGCTTTCTTTGCGCCAGCAGCTATAGAGCGCAGGGCTGGCCAGGATGCTAACTTCTTCCTAAACTTCTGGATGCTCTGTGAGATTTGCAAGAGCCTTGTGTGGCCCCACTGGCTAATTGTGGGGTATTGATTTCCATCTGATATCTCCTTGGGGGCGCTTAGGCCAGGGTGGCTCCGGGCGTGAGCTGGGCCTATGGAAAGGGCACAGGTAGGCACCTGGCAGAGGGAAGAGAGCTGGCTGCTAGAGGAGAAGAACCAGGAAAGGTGCCGCACGGGCCAGGGCCTTGGAGGTGAAGGCTCAGTGTGCCATGTACCGGAGTTTGTGCATCAAGTGGATTTAGGCAAGAGGGTCCCAGGCGGAGTCAAGGATAAAGCCCGAGCCTGAAAAGAGCCTGGGCCGCCTGGCTCTAGGTTGTGGGCAGCTGCACCACGGCCAGGGCAACCAGAGCCCCCCTGAGTACATGGCGTGAGAGGACACTCCACCCTGAGGCCTGGCGCCTCTTGGGGCCCCTTCCCACACAGAGCTTGGTGTCCCTCCTGACCGTCCTCCCCCACCTGGAGGCTGGGGGCAAGCCTTCAACTTTGGGTACCGAGGGGACTCTCAGCAGTGGCTGGTCACTGTAGGTGCCCCCTGGCTTCAGGTTGGACCCCTGGAAAGAGCGTTTAGGAGTCTCCCCTGTCGTGGTGCCCAACAGCTGTGACTTTCCTCCAGCCAGCTCAGCGTGGTCCTGGTCCGGAGCGAACGCACTGACCGGCTCTCTCAGGCCTGAGCCTGGACAATCCACATCCGTGCCGTCCCCGGCTGCGGCCCCGCACTGTCCAGCCCTGGGCTCTGCTCAGGCCCAGCAGGGCCACGTTTGTTTTTCCTGATCCCAGCTGTCAGGGGCAGCGGAGGCCACTGGCAGCCCCAGCCTGGCCTGGGAGCTGCGGCCTGTGGAAACCGGGCCCCACTGAGCCTTGGCCTCTGGGACTCGCTCGGGCTCTGCAGCCGGTGATTTGCACCTGACAGATGCTTCGGAGAGCCTCGCTTTGCTGACAGAATGAAGCCCAGCTCGATTACCATCAGCTGCCGGCCACCCAGCCTGGCAACCATGTGGCCCCACAGCCCGCAGGTGGCTGCTGAACCCAGAGCCGGTCAGGGTGGCCCAGGGCAGGAGGCAGGGCCAGCTCGGCCAGCCCCTCCTCTGTCCCACAGCCTGTTCCTCCCTCCCTGGCCTGCCGTCTGTCTTGTGTCCGTGGCCCGGGAGACACAGTCCTGGGGCCGTTCTTGGCTTGGCGTGAGCTCATGCTCTTTTGTGTTTCTGGGCCTCTCTTTCCCACCTGCCATGTGGGCCTACCTGCAGCCCTACCACCCTGGCATCCGATCCTGTCAGGTCTCGGAAAGCAGAGTCGGGTCTAGTTGGTACGTGTGTAGGAGATCGCATGGGAACACCGGGTGCTGTAGGCTTGGGAGAAGGACCCAGCAACCCACTCTATCCCCCAAGCAAATCAAAATACAACCAGCCATCGAAAGCCCTATGAATAGCAGAGAAGCACCGACATAGTGCTGGGCATGGCACAGTGTCAGGGAGGGTTTCATGTGTTGTACATAGGGTGGGTGGCTATGGTCAGACCCAACTCAACGGCACCTAATGACAGCAGCCACGAGGGCCTGACATTTTGTGCCCTGATTGACATGGAGGAACTCATAAGGACCAACTCCAAGTAGGGGCAGGAGTGAGCACCACAAAAGCTAAATTCCCAGTGTCACTATGGCGTGAGTGCAACGGGGCTCCACAGCCGGGTCCCCAGGGCCCAGATGCGCGGCCCGGCCTGCCGCTGGGGAGGTTACTCACACATGGGCTTCAGCTGTCCGATGAGCTCCTCCTTCGTCCATTTCGCCCACTCCTTCTTGTCCGTGTTGATGGAGCAGAGGATGGGCCCGCAGGGTTTGCCGCAGTCCTCGATGGCCGGCACGTTCAGGTAGTGCACCAGGACGATGTCGGGGTTCTGCGGGGAGAGCACACACAGGGGCAGCACGCGGTGCGCGGACGCCTCCTCAGGCTGGGGCGCCCAGCTCCACAGCCCGGGCTGTCTGGAAACTCGAGACCCCAAGACCCTGTGTGGGGCGGACCTGAGCTCCGTGGGACGTCAGCAACTCCTCTCCTCTCCACCGTGAGGCTGGGAGGGTCCTCAGACAGTGCCCAGTAAAGTCACCCCCAGTTAACCATGGACCTACACAGTGGCCGACGAGCCTGGGACCAAGGACCCCAGCCCTGCCTCGCACCCCAGATCCCTTGCCCAACCTTGTGTTCTACACGTGTAGAACTATGCCAGGCTTCTCGGACATTGCCCAGTGTCTCCTGGGAGTGAAGTCAGACCCGGTTAACCACGGACCTACACAGCAGTTGATGAGCCTGGGACCAAGGACCCCAGCCCTGCCTTGCACCCCGGGTCCCTTGCCCAATCTTGTGTTCTACACATGTAGAACTATGCCAGGCTTCTCGGACATTGCCCAGTGTCCCCTGGGAGTGAAGTCACCCCAGTTAACCATGGACCTACACAGTGGCCGACGAGCCTGGGACCAAGGACCCCAGCCCTGCCTCGCACCCCGGATCCTTGCCCAACCTAGTGTTCTACACATGTAGAACTATGCCAGGCTTCTCAGACATTGCCCAGTGTCCCCTGGGGGTAAAGTCACCCCCGGTTAGCCACACACCTACACAGTGGCAGATGAGGCTGGAACCAAAGACCCCAGCCCCACCTTGTGCCCCGGGTCCCTGGCCCAACCTCGTGTTCTACACATGTAGAACGATGCCAGGCTTCTGCACTATGCCTCCACGCGATGCCAGGCTTCTCTCCGAGCTTCAAACCTCCTCGCAGCTTGTGTGGCCTGGCACAACTCCACACTTGCATGCCTGACCCTGGTCACAGCTCGGATGTCCCTGACCCCGGCACCCTCAGCCCTTTCTTCTCTAGGGCAAGGGGGCTCCCAGGACTCAAGGCCCTGCTTCTCCAGGCCAGGACTGCTGCCTGCAGCCTGGGCCTTTTCTGAGCACAGACAGCCCACCTCCCTGTCCATCAGCGCCCCCTCCAGGAGGCTGCTGTCTCCCGGAACCTCGGAAATGCCTCCTTGGGAGCCCTTTTAGAGCCTGAGAATGGGAAGAGCTGCCATTTGGAAGACTTTGAAGGCCCCAAGGAGCTCATTTAGATGGGTTGGCGTCTCCCCATCAGATCCCACCCGACACTCCCCCCCACTCTGCCAGCTCAGGAGCTGCACGCCCGGTGCCGCTCAGGGCAGCAACTTTGCCGCCAGGAGCGCTGGGCTGTTGAGGTGTTCCCATGGCTCCCCCAGAAGTTGAGGCTGCTCACAACACTGTCACTTCACAGATGCACCTGGATAAATGTACAAACACAGGCTTAACCCTTCTATCCCAGCCATAAGGTATTTCTTGAACATTTTTTTTTTTTTTTTTTTGGTCCTGGGAGGTGGAGCCCAGGGCCTAGTGCATGCCAGGCAAGCGCTCTACCACGGAGCTGCTCCTCAGCCCCTTTTTAATGTTTTATTTATTTATTTATTTATTTATTTATTTATTTATTTATTTATTTTGCGGTACTGGGGGTTGAACCCAGAGCCTCACGCCTGCATGCTCTGCAAGTGCTGGACCACTGAGCTGCACCCCCCAGCCCATTTTTTTTTTTACTTTTTGAGACAGGGTCTCACTAAGTTATGCAGACTGCCTCTGGTCTCGAACTTGCGATCCTTCCGCCTCCGCCTCTAGAGCTGCTGGGAGTTTGCCACCATGCCCGGCTTAATGTTTTATTTTGAGGTGGGGTCTAAGTTGCACAGGTTGCCTTTGGCCTCAAACTTGTGATCTTCCTGCCTCAGCTTCCTGAGTCGCTGGGATTACAGGCATGCGCCACAGTGCCTGGCCCAGCTCTGCTTTTATTAATTTTGAGATGGGGTCTTGCTAAAGTGCACAGGCTACCTTTGGCCTTGAACTCAAAATCCACCTGCCTCAGCCTCCCAAGTCACTGGGATTACGTGGTGCCTGGCTTAAATTTCTTTTTCTTCTCTTTCTTTTCTTCTTTCTTTTTTCCTATTTCCTTCTTTCCTTCCTTCCTTCCTACTTTCCTTCCTTCCTTCCTTTTGTTCTTTCATTCTTTCTCTCTCCCCTCCATTCCTTCCTCTCTCTCTCTTCCTCCCTCTCCCTCCCCCCTCTTTCCTTCTTCCATGTGGGGTGACCCCAGGGCCTTGCACATGCTAGGCAAGTCCTGGGTGCTGACCTCCACCACCAGCCCCGTGTTTCTCTTGAATCTTTCTAAGGAAATGAGTGGCACTGTAGCAAGACAAGGGCTGGGATTTAGCTCAGTGGGTAGAGCACTGCGCTGCAGTCTCTGAGTTCCCGAGTTCAATTCCTCACACCGCAAAAATGGGTGAAGGGCCTGGCAATCCATGCCCAAGGCAATCCCGAAACAGTCCACCACTGAAAACCCTATGAGGGTCGCTATGAGTTGGATACCGACTCTATGGCACCTAACAACAACAGTATAGCAAGACACTGCAAGGAACTACTTAAAGAGCCAAAAAAAGCCTGTGGCAGACCCCTCCTGGGCTTTGTCTCTAAACCTGTCCCTGCTTTTCCCAGCATAGAGTCCTGGGATGGGCAGGGTGCCAGACTCAGGGGAACCTGAGTCCATCGCCACTTTTTTTGGATGTGGCCAGGGCAAGAGTAATAAACGAATGTATGAATCAATCAACCCATTAATAAATAAGGACTCAAGACTACCCCATGACCAGTGGAAGAAAGAAGACAGGCATAATTTTAAAAGATTTCCAATAAAGGTTGGAACATAGTTTTTTTCTTGCCAACGCTCAGTTAACCAGGAAATTAAATCAACATGAATAGGAGCCTTCTCGTTCATGGCAGCTTTTGTGGATTGCGGTAATCATGCTCCTTAATAATCATGATAATCCCCGACACCCGTGTGGCACTTTGTTCTTTCCTGAGCCCTTTCCAGCCATTCCCTCATTTGGTGCCTGTGCTAGCCAGGGAGGCGGGCTGGGCAGGCCAGGGTCCCTCTGTCTGGAGACCAAAGCTTGGTGAAGTTGTGACTTGCCAGAGCTCTGTGCCTGGCGATGGATGGGCCTGGGCTGGAAGCCAGGGCGGCGACTCCAGAGTCAAACCCTGCCAAGACATCTGGTGGCCTCTTTCCGCTTGGCCCGAATGCCTTCCCACCTCCCACTTCGCTTTATCCTTACAATATGTACACGAGGTGGGTGGGCTGGGCAGATCGGCTATGCCCACTGCGGGGGATGGGGCAGCCGGGGGAAGGCAGGGTGAGTCGCTGAGTCCCAGCCCTGTGCTCTGTCTTCCAACCTGAGCCTCTCAGCGGGTGCTGGCCACTGAGCAAGGAGGATCAAAGGGCCGCAGGGGCCAGCAGGCTCCTGGGCTTCCTCTGAGCAGGTCCCTGGAGCGCAAGTCAACTGCAGAAGGGAGCCGGCAGTCAGATGCCTGGGAGATGAAAGGTGGCCGCCTTTGGCCCCACAGCCCCGCTGGGCACAGCCCGGGAGCCTGGGGTGGGCTGGGGGAAAGTCCAGAGGAGGTGCAGGCCGGGCCCTGGGGAGCGGAGGGGCTGCCTCACTGTGAGCCCAAACCGTACAACCTCAAGTCCCTGTGCTCAGCCACCTGTTAGGCTCCTATTTCTGGAAGCTCCTGGGTCTGCCTGCCAAGCCCAGCTGCCATCTGCATAACCAGCCTCCACCTATTCTTTGAGGACAGAATCCTGATCCCCTCCTCCTCCAGGAAGTCTTCCCTGATCCCTCTCCTCCCACCTCTTCCAGGAGGTGTGTCAATTGATGGCTCTGGATGTCTCATGGCCTGTGCTTCCACCTCTCTTCCATCTTAGGAGAAGGTTTTAGATCTGCTCCCTTCCAATCAGTATGCATCTGACATGGTGTCCCTTCCCGGGCCAGCCTTTGACACAATCAGCAGGAAATCTCTAGCCCCTGATGGCCAAGGGGCCTGGGTTTAGGGTTAGGAGAGGGGGAAGCAGACAGCACTGGCCACTTAGTTTCTGCCTTTCACCCAGATTCCATTCTAGGCAGCCCTGAGCTGGGACCCCACTGGAATGTTAAGTACCGGCTTCCTGGCTCAGGGCTGGGTTTAAGACAGAGTGGTTGAGGTATTTTTGGAAATTTGGGGCACACATTGCTTCTTGGCAATGTTGTGATTTTATTCATTAGTGGTACCTTTTATGGGGTGTTCTTGGCAGAAAAGTAGAATTGCCTTAGAGCCCTAGAGCATTGGTTTCACGGGGTCCTTGTTACCGTGCCAGAGACTCCAGGCTGACTTGCGGGCTGTGAGGTGGGCTGGGGCTGGGTATGGAGCGTCCCTGAAGGTGCTGGAGGCCGTCCTCTGTGACAGCGTGACCTCTGAAGGCAAACCCCAATGTTCTGGGCTTCTGGTTGGTGCTAAAGGCTGGGTAAGGGGCCCCTGGGGGGGTCTGTAGTGGCGGGGATAGGGGGAAGCCAAGGATAACTCAGGGTCTCCGAGAAGCTTCAATCTTTGAAAAAGAGTCCTGGACTAGGAGGTCCCTGCCCTGCCTCTCGGCCTGGCGAGCTCCTCATCTGTAAGTGGAAACGGTGCCCCACCTTTCTCCCCAGGGCTGCGGCGGGGAGCTGCGCAGCCTCTGAAAGGTGCAAGTCCCTGATAGACGGCCGGAAGCCCTGCTCTTACCACCAAGTGCCACCAAAACGCAACCACAACCAAACAAAGCCCAGGGACTTGGCCTGAAGGGATGGCCAGGGTTCAGCTCTGAGCAGGCCGTTTGCCTGCTGCCAAGCCCCCGTTCCTGCTGCTCAGGCCCAGGCTTTCCTGACTGTCACTGGCGCACACAGCTCCTTTCCCCCATGGCGTCAGGCTGCGCCCCCACGTCTTCTCCTTGGTGACCGCATCCAGCAACCAAGGGCCCCAGACGTTTCTCTCCAGCCCTCTGCTCTGCTCCGAGCCGGCTGCCTGCTTGCTGGCCTGCAAACAACTCCTCTTCTAGCTTCATCCAACAACCTGGCCTCAGGCCGCCCGGGTCCTAGGACTCCAAGGGCCCCAGGCGTCTCTTTCCAGCCCTCTGCTCTGCTCCGAACCACCCACCTGCCTGCCGGCCTGCAGACAGCTCCTCTCGCAGCTTCAAACCTTGCAGCTTGTGCGGCCTGGCACAACTCCCTGCTTACACACCTGACCCACCCCAGGCTACACCCAAGGAGGGACCACGCCCCCTCTGCCCTGCCACCACGTCTGAAAGCTGCCAGTTCCATTTCTTCTTCTCCAGCCCATTACAGAGTCCTGTCGGCGCTTCCTCCCCTGCCAGCCTCACTGGCCTTCTTTGGCCCTCAGCCATCCAGCCCAAGCCTCCACATTGCACAGGTGTGGGAATAAATCCCCCGCCCGGGGTTTCCTCCCTCCCTCCTTCCCTCTCCCCAAATCCAGTCTTCTATGCCAGCCCCAGCAGGGGTGATCGATATTTGGAGGGAGCTCTCCTGCCCCGGGGCTGGGATTTAGCTCAGTTGGTAGAGTGCTGCACTGCAGTCTCTGAGGTCCTGAGTTCAATTCCCAGCACCGCAAAAATGGGAGAAGGGCCTGGCAACCCACTCCCAAGGCAATCCCGAAACAGTCAGCCATTGAAAACCCTATGAGGGTCACTATGAGTCGGATACCGACTCGACGGCACCTAACAACAACAACTCCTGCCCCGAGAGTGAAATGCCCTCTCCTGCGGAGGTTAGGGGCGACTTCTGTGTTCCTCTCCAGCTGCCCCTTGCCTCACGCTCCCCTTAGCTCCCGGCTCCCACTGCCCCATTCCTCAAATCTCCCTGGGCTGCTGCCTGCATGGCATGCTCTGTGCCACCCAACGGTGTGTCTCGGGGTTGCCTCCTCATGGAAACCTTATCATGGCCGCATGGCCCACGGTGCCCGCCCTGCCCTGTGGTCTCTGCAGCGTCTGTGTCCCACCTCACGCTGTCTCCAGTTCTACTCAGTCCCAGCTCAAGGCTGGCCTGTTTACTTGGCAACAAACATGTGCTCTAGAGGAGGGGCTCTGCCTCACTCGCAGCTGGCACCCCGAGCTCAGTACCCAGCCTCACACAGCAGGTGCACCCTCCCGCCCACTGAGGGCTGGAGTGGAGCCAGTGAGCTGTCCCCGGTGCACTGGCTTGGCTGGGGATCTGACTCCTCCTGTGACTCAGCATCCCAGGACCCACCCTGGAGAACCCCCCGGGCGTGTCTTCCAGAGAGACAGACTGAGAGGAGGGAAGGAGGGGGGGACACCCACCAGGCATGGGCAGGAAGGGGAGGGTGGCACCTGGGGGCCCCTCTTCTGGAGCTCAGCTTTTCCCTCAGCCCAGCTGTCCCTCTGGTTTGGTTTTTAGGTTTGTGTTTGGTGACCTCCTCCCCTTCCGATTTCCGCCAGGTGGAGGACTCTCAGACCAGGGGTGATGAAGGGCATCTCCCAGGCCCCTGAGTTAGTCAGCCTCTTAACATCCCTTCCCCAACCAGCTCCCTTCACCTGACCAGCAGGGACGAAGGGCGTAATGACAGCAAGCTGAGGACCTTCGCCTCCAGAGGTGCAGGACAGGCTAAGATGTTTTACAGAGAGTATGTGCCCGAAGTTAAATGTGTTCTTCGGAGCCAGACTCGGCAGAGCCTTGATGGCACTGTTTGGCAGAGCCTTGACGGCACCATGTACAGGAGGATTTCTCTGAGGGGCACAGTTGGCAAGCTTTTTATTTGACTGTGAACCTGAGCATATCTTGGGACGCTATTCTCTGGAGCATAGCTTGGAGCCCCTGATAGTGTCCAAAGCCAAAGGAAACAATGTGGAGTGGCTCCTGGAGCTGGGAGACCCCATGGCGCTTCCCCGAGTCTCTGCCCAAGGGCTTCCTCCCCTGAGCCCCTGGCCCTGGAAAACCCTTCACCTAGCGTTGCCTCCCTGGTCTTTGAGATGACCCCTGCCCCTGTTTGCTGCACTGTGCCCAGATCTCTCCTCTTCCCCAAGGTCCCTTTTGCCCCTGGCTGTGGGCAACCCTGTCCTCCCTCCAGAGGTGGGGCTTCCGTTTGGAAAGGTGTGACAGGGGATTGGAGGAACTGAGTAAGAACGTGTCCTCCGCTCCACCCTTGGGGAGCCGTGTGGTGTCCACATCCTAGGCAGGCAGCGCAGGGGGGACAGGGGCCACCAACAGAGCTCCTGGGATTTGCATCAGCAGGCAAAATGGAGCCGCTGCCACCAATACTCCAGATTTACAGCCTCTCCCTCCAGGGCTGGGGCCAGGCCAGGTGGGCACGGGGGAGGGTGGCACGTGGGGTAGGCTGGGCAGGGTTCCCTCTCATCTTCCTCCCAGGCCTGGGGGCCGCTGGTTTCCCTAGCAGAGCCTCCAGCTAGGGGCGGCCTGACTCGGCCCCCTCGCAGCAGAACCTGGACCTGGAGGGTCCTCAGACCAGGCTGGGGGGCAGAGAGGAGATTCCCAGTGGCAAGAGCAAAGGAGGGGGAGAGACAGAGAGAGGGAACAGGTGGAGGGAAGGGAGGGAGGAGCAGCAGAGATGTGAGACACCAAGCTCGTGGCAGCCACGGGTGGTAGGGGAGCCACGGGGACTCGGGGGGCGCCAGGCTCCCCCACGCCTCCGAGAGCTCTGATTTGCATCTGGAGCAGCTTCTGCTGTTCCTGTGGCCTCCGGTGTCTGAGAGGCGAAGGGAAGGGTGTGCAGGAGCCAGAGCGGAGCTGGAAATGGAGCCCCACAGCAGGCATGGCAGCCCTAGCCTGCTCTTTAAGCCGGAGACCAGTTCCACTCCCTTCGCCCTGCTGGGAGGCAGGGAGGCAGGTAGAGAACGCGGGATGGGTCTGACCTCTAGGCGGCGCTCAAGTTCAAGGCCTCTGACGTTGCCAATCAAAGGAGCCTGCAGGAATCTGTTGCAGTTTTGGGATGGTGTGGGGGAAGGTGGTCCAGTTTGCAGGGACAGCTGAGCCCCGCACCCCCTGCAGGCTGAGCCCACCCACGGGGTGTCTAACGGGTCCTGGGGGTGGCTGTGGGTGCAGCTGTGAGTTCGTCACTGGTGTCGCACCCAGGGGAATAGAGGCACCCAGAGCGAGAGCCCTGGGGCTCTCACGTCCTCTTCTTGGCCACCCCCAGGCCTGGGTCCTGGTTGGCTGGGTGCCAGGTGGGGTCCCCCTACTTGGCCCCAGCTCCTCTGCCTCTGCCGGCAAAGAGGCCCAGAGCCGGCACCCTTTCTGTGGAGCAAGCAGAACAGCAAGGCGAGAAGTGGTTAAAAATGCAAAAAGCTGTTGGTTTTGATAAAGAAAAATGCAGCTGCAACATCTGTTTGACTCTTGTTTGCAGCTTCATCAACGCTAAGTGGTCAATAAATCAGAGTGGCGTGGCGCTCCGTTTCTTCTGCGGCTCAGTCATTAATCTCGTGCCAGTTCTCATGAAAAATGAAGGAGAGAGGCCGCGCGATAGTGCAAATGTATACATTACCCAGAAAGTCATCACAGCATGTAATAGTGCCACACACCTCCCCACTTGCTGCGGGGGGCGCGGGGGGCTGCCGGCCCAGAGGGAGGAGGGAGAGGAGCGAGGAAATCAGCGTTATTTGTGCCACCAGCCCACTCTGTTATTGCATTTGTCCTATTGGCGCCATTTTTGCAGATTCTAAATGCCCTGTGAGGCTGATCTTGAGAGGCACAGCCTCCCTGGACCTGGTACTTAATAAACAACGAGGGTAGGAACCCATAAAACAAGAGTGTGAGGCTGGCAGAGAGGAGAGCGGGATTTATTGGGGATGAATAAATGATGATCGCAGGCAGCTCAGGGCTGGGGTGTCACTGGGCTGCAAGGCAGAGAGAAATCCTCCTGCCCACGCTCCAGCTGCCCTGGGCAGCTCGCCACCTGTCCTCTCCACTCTGGGAAAGCTATGGGCTGGGGGCGCTGCTCATGAAGCCCTTGGCAAGGGGATCCTAGCTCTGTGTCCTCCCTGGAGGGCTGCTATAGGTGTGAATGTGGGGGTAAGGGTCGTGCGGACCCGAGGGTCTGCAGCTGAGACCCAGGGGCTGGAAGGAGATGCAAGCGCTGTTTCGGAGAAGACCGGGGTAGGGGGCACCTGCCGCTCAGGTCCCCTACAGTCTGTGGGCCCCAGAGGCTGCCATCTCCCTCTGGTGCTTTCTCCACAGACCGGAAAGGGGTCCTCCTGGGCTGCGTTGCATGGAGGCGCGGCTGCCTGCTGCCCTCTCTGGGTGTGCGCTGGTGCTGGGGGGCAGGACTGTGCCTGCACCCCGGCCCACACTTCCTAGCGGGAGCCTCTCCTTTCCGAGGTGGCTTTCTGGAGCCCGCTGTGTGCCAGGCTCACCTTGAAGCCTCACGTGTGCTTCCTGCGTTAGTCCCTCAGCAACCGCTATCCCTGTCTACAGAAAGGAGAGTGTGGTCGAGGGGCTGAGGATCTTGGCGCTCAAGAACAACGGATGCTAGCTCACCCTGAGCTCGGCGCCTCAACTTGCCACCATGCTGCCAGGGCCCCGGGGTTCCTTGGGCCTCCTTGGATGGTGGGCAGGAGGGCTGTGCACCTAGACTCTGTCCCCAGGGAGGAGCAGCCCAACTAGCATCAGTGTGGGAACAAACTGGGTGTAGGAGGCTGCGGGAGGGGGAAGTCCTGCAGGCTGCAGCAGCTGGTGAGAACAGAGGCCAGGCCCTGGGTGGCCTGCGCTGGCCTGGGAGCTCCTCGGGTCAAGGCTGCAGACAGTCCTGTGCCCATATCAAGGGTCTGTGGTGCCCAGGACACCCTTTGTGGTCAGGCAGGAGCACACAGGGGAGGCAGGGGACAGATACAAGGGGACATGGCCTGGACTTGAGCAACTGGCAGACCCCAGCCCTCCATGTTGTTTTCGTTAGGTGCCCTCGAGTTGTGTCTGACTCTGACTCATAGCGACCCTCATAGGGTTTTCAATGGCTGATTGTTTTGAGATTGCCTTGGGAGTGGATTGCCAGGTCCTTCTCCCATTTTTGTGGTGCTGGGAATCAAGCTCGGGATCTCAGAGACTGCAAAGCGGCGCTCTACCAACTGAACTAAATCCCGGCCCATCCTCAATGTTGTTGTTGTTAGGTGCCGTGGAGTCGTGTCTGACTTATAGCGACCCTCATAGGGTTTTCAATGGCTGATTGTTTTGAGATTGCCCTGGGAGTGGATTGTCACATCCTTCTCCCATTTTTATAGTGCTGGGAATTGAACTTGGGACCTCAGAGACTGCAGAGCGGTGCTCTACCAACTGAGCTAAATCCAACCTATTCCCAATGTTAGAGGCAGTTAAAGGAGAAGCAAACACAGAAGAGGAAGAATAGGAACCGAAAGAGGAGCCTGGGGTCCCCAGGACTAGGGTGAATGGGGGGCCAGATACCCTTCTCGGGAGCCGAGTCCTACATCACTTGCCGGGCCCAGGTGTCCCCCATGCAGTCCAGGGGCCAGTGGGGCACCCAGAGACCCTCAGGCTTCCCTGCCAGGGTGCAGGGGCATGGGGGACGCAGTGCCATGCTCAGCGAGAGGCTTGGAGGGCCCACGTGTGGCCGAGGCCGGCACCATGTAGGGGATTCCCGCGGCCTTTCTGGAGGGCTGCTTTTATTAAGGCGCACGCCAGTGGGAGCCTGGGCGGCAGCCCATCCCTGCTTTGGAGGGAGGCTGAGAGACTTAATTAGTTGATGTGGGTAAAGTGGTCTGAAGATGAAAAACCCTGGGTAATTGCTGAGTGCTGCCGCCGTTGTTATTATACAATTACCAGAATTTTCCAGTCATGGGAATCTACTTAAACAGTTTTTCACCTGGTGTGGGGTTCTGGGAGCCACTGGGGCTGAGGGGCTGGCGGGCTCTGCCCGCTCAGTCTGACGGTGCCAAGAGAAAGGCGTACTGATATGGATGCCAGGTCCGCAGAGGGTTGGCATACTGTGGGTGCCCAGAGAGTGCAGGGTGCAGGGTGACTTGTCACTGTCCCTGAGCAGACCAACAGACACAGGCTCAAACAGGAGCCACAGGCTCCCACCTGATCAGGCTGTCCAGAAGCCTCTGAGAAAGTCCTGTCCAAAGACCCAAGGAGGTCAAGCATTCTGGACAGGAAGCCCCCATAGCACGTCAGTCCCCCAAAGCACCGCTGCCATCGGATGGGGTTGATTGGTTGATCCATCGCCTAATGGGGCACAGTTCTGGGCAGGACTTCTCACCACGAAGCGAGACCAGGCCGGCAGCACATGGTGGGCAGACGTGCTGGGCTGCCCTACCTCCGCTGCCTCCGCTGCCTCCGCTGCCTCCGCTGGGCTGTTTCTAGACTGACACATGGAAGATTCACGCTGGCCCGGGGGCGGGGATCAGGCCTCAGCTTATTTAAAATCATCATGAACGATCAGGGCAAGAGGCTTCCAGTGACATCTCAGTGTTCACTGAGGACATTGACCTTTCCCGGGGATTGAAGGAGCTCAGGGGGTCACTGTTGTGGGTAGTGGAGTGTCAGATGGGTCCTGGTGGGCAAGTGCAGGGCAGTAGCTGGGGAAGCCTGAACTGGTTGCCCACGAGACTGGGGGCCTGAGCTGGAGGACTCTACGGGTTCACAGAAACCCCTGGTCCAAAGTTGCTGCTGGGCTCAGCAGGGGCGGAGCCCAGAGAGGTGGGATGACCTGGCAGCAGGCCACAGAAGGGCGGAGGCTCTCTCTGCTCTAGACCTTGTCCGCAAAGACGAGTGCAGGCGGGGAGAGCGTGGGCGCAGAGAGGCAGATGGCCGGGAAAACAGAGATAAGGGCTTTTCTCTCCAGGAAGACAAAGGCTCAGAGGAAACATGATTCCTTGCTTTGGGCTCAGACACAGGAGGAGGAGGAGGGGGAGGGGGAGGAGCGGGAGGA
>VMDO01032178.1:0-19262 GCA_007922755.1 Pedetes capensis | reverse complement strand
AAGAATACTATTTGATGAAAGAAAAAAAAGTGAATTTTGCATGACAATAATGTAGAAAGATTACAAATTAAGAACTCCAGTTTATGCTGTATTAAAGTATTATTGGGCACAGAGACAATACATCATATTGAGAGAAGGCTTAATGTAGTTCCTAATAAGCCATAGCCTGCAGCCGTAGCCCTGTGGAATCTGATCCCGTGAGATCTAGGAAGCTAAGCAGGGTCAGGCCTGGTTAGTACCTGGATGGGAGACCACCTGGAACACCAGGTGCTGCAGGCTTGGGAGAAGGACCTGGCAACCCCCTCCCAAAAATCAATCTGCCATTGAAAACCCTATGAACAGCAGAGAAGCACTGACAATAGTGTTTCCCCTGTTGTACAGAGGGTCGCTATGAGTCGGATACTGACTCGACGGCACCTAATAATAACAATAAACCATGACCTGTAATCAAGTTTTTTTCATGTATGTATATGATTTCATATCTATTTACAGTATTTTTTAAAGAAAGAAAACAGGATTTACCATCTAAACAATTTACAATATATGTGTTCAAATTAAAAGTAAATATAAATATGTTCAGTAGGAAGATAAACAATCAAGTAGTTATTCTCATTTAATAATTTAATAATGATGTTCTCATTTCTGGATTTGAGATTAAACAGGAAAAAAAGGTACTAGAAAGATTTAAATGTGAATCATCAAAAGTGATTCAAGAATGATACAGAGGAAAATTGAAAGAACTGATTGTTCAACTGGATGAATCTCTAAAGGAGGCTTACTTTTAAACTGTCTTCAAGTTTATGATATGCTTTTATACATAGAACAGAGGGCAGATATTCCTGACTTCCATAGGGGGTAGCAGGCTCATATTTTCATATGCTAGATCACTTTATGTATAAAAATGTGTCCTGCCTGTGAGGCTCATTAAACATTTGAATGAGCTCTAGAGTAGGTTACTGATCTCAGTCTCTGGAAATTTTTCACTGTAGCAGAGTCTCAATCATGTGAAGTATTTGAACGCTGTTCTTTCTTTCAGTTGTAGGAATAGATTACATTACTTTACGGACATAACTTATTGCTTTTGCTTCTGTGGTTTATACTGCCATACAATATAAAGATTATTTTGTGTTTCTTACTCCGCTTGTGTGGGAATGTGAATATCTGAAATATAAATTGTCATTTTAGTCTATGATATGGTCATTTTCAACAAACAATTATATAGTATAAAGAGTATATCAATACTTATATTTTTATAATTATTTTGTAACATACATGTTATAGTCATTTTCTTGTCATTAACCAGTTAAATATAAATGTTATTTGGCTTAAATGCTTTAATTTTTCCCACAGTTTAGTATCATACCTTGCAAATTATAAAAGGCAACAGAATTCCACAGCATGAAAAGAAATACACACCATTGAACAAGTCATTAAAAATTATGTGCCAAATTCTAAGATGGTAGAAATTCTAGTATGTATTTCCCATTAAGAGAAATTCTTCTTACCTGTTGTTTTAATTGCCATTGAGTCAGGTCTGACTCATAGTGACCCTGCTTGTAAGAGAATGAAACACTACCCAGCTGCCATGCCATGAATGCGATCTTTTTTATGCTTTAACCTGCCATATATTAAGATAAATGTTTTAAGTCTCACATTTCTGTGACTCACTATGAAAAAGAAAATGCAATGAGGTACAGAATTAAAAAGGAACTCAAACAGTTCCTTTTTTATTACTTTAGATGAGACTGGAAAAACAAAACAAAACAACAGCAAAAATCTTTATCCAATAGCCCATGCTCAATTCCCTACCTGTGATGGTGCATGGCTAGAAAACAAAAACAAAAACAAAACAAAAACAAAAACACCTCATTTGCGAAATGAAAAAGAAAAAACATCCCCCATATATGCTTTGATAATTGTCTATATGGAATACATTAGAACATTAGAAATTCAATGTACTTGACCCATTCTTCTCAGCCTTAAATGCACAAACATGTGCAGCCACTATAATATTTAACACTGTGCAGTAATTGTCCTTGTTGGTGGCTCTAAAATATAATCACAGTTTTAGATAATATATGCTTGGTACTTGTCCAGATTAACCTATAAATTCCTAAAATACTGATTATTTGATTTTCAAACTCACCCTTTAAAAGTTCTGACATAAAATGGGTGTAACTACAACTTCAGTAATAGCATAAATTATTTCTAGTTTGGCAGTACTTCACATTTGTGAGATTAATGTTTTTATGGAGAAAGTCTTTTCTCACTCTAGTTGTTCTAAGTTTTAACTTCAGTTTTTATATTTCTCTTATGTATTTTGTATGTTTGAGTTAATAGGCAGGAGGAAATAAATTTTCAAAAGGGTGATTATATTGTTCAGACAACTGCAACAGATCGACTTTAAATAAAAGCAAGGCATTTCCAACTCTAAGCAGGAACAATTAAGCTTAGGCTAATATCGAAAATATTTACTATAATGTATCTTAAACTTCTGTACTCATATAACTGAGAATCATTTTAATAATTCAATTTCTTTTTCTGACTAAATCAAATCAGCATTTCATATCTATGCCAGTGGCTTTCCCCCTAAGTAGTCTTTTATAAAACCTAGTAAGAAATGATATTTTACTAACTTAGATAAGCAGTAGGTTGACTAATTACCATATTTGTACAAGAGGTAGCTTTTCAGTATATTATTTTATTTCACACAAAGTATTAGTTTGTAGTTAGGTGCCACAGAGCACACCTGTAATCCCAGATACTTGGCAGGCTCAGGCAGGAGGATTACAAATTCAAAGCCGGAGGCCATCTGTGCAACGGAGGGAGACCCTGTCTCAAAAATAAAAACTATAATAAGCAGGCAAGAGGTGCAGTTCAGTGGTAGCACTTCCCTAACACGCATAAAGCCTTGGGTTCAAATCCCCAGTACTGAGGAAAAAAAGAAGAATTAAATTTATAGGCTGAGTGTAAGTTATCCCTGAATTCCTTTTTTCTTTAAAATACTCAAATTATTTTTCCTAAAAATTAGGAAAGACTTCAAGCTGTAAATAATATGTCCAACTTACTTTGAGAAAAAATAGTAATATTGGTGGAGTTACCATATTTCTTCAGTAGGCAAGAAAAGCACAAGATCTTGCATAATTATTAATAGTTCTTCCTTTCACCCATGAAAGTTTCCAGTTGCGATAGTAAGTTATTTTGGTCCTATTTTCTGGTATGAATTTGAATTCCTATAGATGCTGTAGTCTAAATTGACTGAATAATGTTCAGCACTATTTGGTATAAAACAAATATATTTGAATTATTTATACTCGTTTGTCATGAAATAAGAATTTGAAGTCAAAGACATAGGAAAATAGAACTTAATTCCATTCCATTTCTAATTGAATATAGACTATTCTCTGTAGCATTATGACCAGATAAGTTACAGTGGCTGCCTTAAAATTCAATATTGTACTTAACTCATTGTATAATATCACACACACACACACACACACACACACACACACACACATTTATATATGACATTACAAAACAAATTGTATTTTGATTACTTCAAATACTGTTACTATGTAAATATTTACCTTCAGTTTAATTTCTATCAGTAGGGTAGCCTAACATTTACAGTTTCATTTGATGTGTCTTCTAAATATTGACCTAATGAAGAAATGTTATATTGGGCAGAAACTGAGTTTTTGAAGTAAAATATATGAGAAGATTGGGGAAATTGTATTGGAAAAATTAGATGATTGAAATTAGTGGAAATAACAGAGAAGGATTAAATTGATCAGCATATTTTAACTTTGTGTTTTTTTAAACACAGCTCTTCAGATTAACTAGTTCAGTTATGCTATTTAATATAGTAATTAATTTTAGTGAGATATAAATATACCTGATTTTATTTCAATTGAACTACTTTAATTTTCAGTAAATGTTTATTATACATCTACTATTTGTCAAGTACAGATATAGTGGATAGAATTTCTGTTGTCAATGTACCCATAGTCAAATATTATGAAGATTATAAGAAAGTGGGAAGCAATTTCCCTTATCACTATAAATAAAAAATACATAAAATTATAAGCCTAAACAGCTGAATTTGAGAATTCTACTTCATAATATAGGGCTGGGATTTAGCTCAGTTGGTAGAGAGCTGCGCTGTAGTCTCTGAGGTCCCGAATTCGATTCCCAGCACTGCAAAAATGGAAGAAGGACCTGGCAATCCATTCCCAAGGCAATCCCAAAACAGTCAGCCATTGAAAACCCTATGAGGGTCACTCTGAGTCAGATACTGACTCGACGGCATCTAACAACAACAACAACTTCATAATCTAGTATGTTTTATAAGACTAGAACCAAGTGATCATATCTTTATCTTCCCTTTGCTGTTATTCTCCTTATGAGTAAACTGATTCGTTTTAGTCGATAAAATTACATGCCACAAGAAGACCTGGTTTTTATATAATTTTAAAAATGAGATAAACCTAGAAAATAGGTGTTGCCTTTGAGCTTTTGAACTACATAAATATTTTCTGGTATGATTTTCTCTTGTATATTGGTTTAATATACATATATAAGTTTATGGTTTAATAAACTAAATACAAATTATTCATAAATTTTCTAAAGATTTTTTCTAGAAGTATTCAGGCCACACACATTTTTAAAACTCTGATTGTACATAAATAGTGAAGTAGAAATTTTTGTAGATAATTTAAATGTTAATCTCCACATAACTGTTGGCTACTGTATAGAATATATACAGAGAGTGCCTATATATGTGTTGTGTGTGCATGTATACACACACACACACACACACACACACACACACACATCTTGCTAAGAAAACTTTCCATTTTCCCTTTCCTGTTGCATGGTGGTGCCAGCATTTATTTGATTAACACCATTCTTTTGAGTGACCATCATGCTTCACATTGCTACTATAATTCAATTCAATTTCCAAAAGTAATAATACAGAGATAACATCTTTTAAAATGCATATTTGGGGGGCATCCCTGATATTTTCCTTGCAAAACTGATTTTAAAAAATGTCAAAATTCAAAATTTCAGGAAACCAAACACAAGAAAATCTGTGACTGCCAGAAATAGCACAGAAATAGTCTGACAATACATGGGTTTAGTGTGGGAGTACAATGAGTCTCCAATTGTATTGATTTCTTGTGCAATAATGTTCAGTTCTAAACTCCAAAAGTCAACCACTTTTTCTTAGAGTATTTTTCTTTCTTTTTCACAGCACGAAAAAGGATATGCTAGTCAATTCTACAGAACTTACCTGAAGCAGCATGATTTGCACAAAGTCGACCAACAAAAGCATCAACTTTTCAACTTCATTATCTTGGCCATCCAGTTAGTTGTGTGTAACTGAGTATTAGATTTCCAGCGGAGTCATCGTGGCCAATTATAGGATCTAATTGCTCTCAGCAGGCCTGAGAAATGAGTTGAAATGTGCAGAACTGTAGAAACTTTAGAGGCAACAGATTTTGCCTCTCCAATCAGTGTGTGCCTGTTTACAGCACTATATATCTTTCTCTCTCCAAATGTCACTGAGCCCTTTAGATGTTTATATTCACCACGAGAAGCCAGTCATAAAGATAAAGGAAATTTGTGCATTATAAATGCAATATCACTGTTTTAAACTTGACTGTTTTATATTATTTTTGTGTGATCAAGTGTTCCCCAAGCTATTCCAACTTTACAAGACAGATTGTGATTATGTTCTTTTCACCTGTGGGTTATAAAAAATGTATTCTGAAGACCCACAAAATATCAAAGACATTCTGTAGTTTATACACCGTGTTGCAAAGTGTTTACTGTACTATTTCAAAGCTTCTAAATAAATATAAAATATATATATATATATTATATTATATAATTTTCCTAAAATGTGGTACAAATCAGTTGATTTTTAAATGGATTCATACGGTCCACGTCATACAATCAAGCAAAAGGCAATTCAGGGTCCCAAAGACAAACTTACTACGAAAAAAAATCATTCATAGTTTCCTCCTGGTTTCTATATCATATTCAACCCTGTTTTTCCTTGTTTAAAAGAAAGTGAAGCTCTAAGCTACAAAATTTTGTCAAGAACTCATGCTGAATTTTCAATGCCAAAGATGTAGCTGTTGATGTTATCAGACAGCACTGAATATGTGCTATCAAAATACTGAACAGTCTATAAGATTCAGATTCTGTTTCTATGGCTTTGGATTTAGAATCACTTAAAATTTTTATAAACTATAAATTCACCTGTATTTGTTGTTAGAAAAGAAAAATGGGTGTCTGTACATTTTGTGGTGTAAAATATGTAATTGAAGATTACTATTTTAAGAAGTCCTCAGACATATAACTCACACAATTTTATTTTACATTGTTTTACATAGTTTTGTGACGCTTAATTACACGTGGATATAAAAATCTATTTATAACTCTCTATGAATATATAGAGATATAAATATGAATATCTGAGCTGGTAAAGAATAATTATAAAATATGAAGAAACTCTAAATTTAAAACAAATTAAATAAATTTGGAGATAGAAACATGGTACATTATTGTTTCAGTATTATATTATGTGTGAAAAATTTATAGCTTATATGTAGTCAGTATTTTATTAATGGCAAAATTATTCATGAGTCAGTCTTGAAAAGTTCAGTTTGCCTTTTCATTTTATGTTAACAGGGTTAATTATTAAATTAATTAAGATGCATTTTCCTTCATTCTACATAAGTTTTCTACCATTTATTGCTTGTTCAAACACAATTAAAAGAAAGAAAAATCAGAGAATGTAAGATAATGTCCCAAGCAAATAACAAAATCATCTCAGCTCTCCAGTAAAAACACCTTCAACATTACATCAAATTTTCTTAGACCAAATGACAGACCTATTTTGAAATATTAACCCTAATCCTCATCTGATTTTATGTTCAGTGATAGTCTGAGCTGCACAATGTTATTGAAGCGTAGCCTAAAACTAAACACTTAGCAAATGTTCTCCACCTCATTTTATGTAACTTCAGAAGAATTTTTTTCTTAGCTTTAACATTAAAATGCATACAAACATTCAAGGTTTTTGAAGTGTACATTGAGAGTGATTTATTGATATCACTCATTTTGTTGTTATCAAATAGATAATATGTCCTGATCACAATCAGTTTATATATCAATATAATGTATGTATGTAATGTCCTAATCTTTTGGGGGACCCTTTAAAGATGAAACCAATTTATCATGGGTAATACAAAAAGCACATATGTTTACTAAGTGCAGCAGTACTGCTTTCTCAAACTTTTGGCATTTACTACATCAATATTTTAAAAAATAGAGTATTTTAGTAAGAAAATATTTATATATAATTTAACTGAAAAAGTGTTCTAATTGATTTTTAAACAAGAATATGATTTTCTTGTTGAATCACTCCGCTTTAATTACAACCTTTCATAAATCATTTTAGAATATTGACGTAAAATCTATTTCCATCAATTTATAACATGCACTGAAAATAAGCTTATACTTACTTCACATGTAATAGTTGTTTTAATTCAGTCAATTTAAAATATTTTCTTTAATTATTTAACCCTTTGTATCAATGTATATAATCTCCCTTCAACCAACTTTTTATACCATGTTTGTGTATTAGCTATTTTTATAGTATAGCAGCTCCTTAGAGTAATTTGCATTGTAGTTTTTAAATTGTATCATTGTTCTGCAAAAATTACCTAATTTGAGGAACAACATTATTCAAATATAAAATGCTAAATGATTAAATCATGAATTAACTGTTGCATCCAGAATAAATCAGAAGTTAAGATAGAGATATGACTTTATTAAATTGGCTAAAATGCTATTCTTCAGTGAATGGCATTCTGAAATGGAAAGGGCAACCAGCCAGAAATGAAGTTTTCCAGATAGACATTTAAGATGTTAGTGAGTTAAGAAATTTTAGTATAGGCTTTCTATTTAATATGGTCATTCTAATATCTAATCATCTGTATTTTTATACACATAAAAGAACAGAAATAGTATTAAACAGTGTTCCATCCATAAATCACTTTAGAAATGAATAATGGCATTACTCCTTGTTTAACGTTGTTAGTTTTAGAGCAGTAAAAGTCAAAAAGTTTTCCTGTGGAAACAGTGTCTTAAGGTTTCAATAGTATGTCAAATGACAATTTTTAGAAATATTTCACCCAACATAATTTTGTGAAATCATTTTAAGGCAAATATTTAAATATCACATAATAATTATTTTAAAGAAATAATGATGTCAGTGACATAAGTGTATCATCTTTTCTTGGAAAATATTAAGGAAACAGGTATATTTTATTTTAGGAGAATATTAAATGCAATGCCTTTATCAACCATTGCAAATTAAGAACTACATAGATGGTTTGAATATTTTAATTACTCCTTCTGTTTCATTTCTTAATTGTGTTATAATTTACCTTCAGATGTTCTGTATTGTAGAAGCCCTCCTCTCCAATAAGAGGAAGAAAAAGATCCTCACAATTCTCCATATAAACTTGCATAATGAGTCATTAATTGTACCATTTTACCTTTCAAAGTTATATAGTGGAGTTTCGTTGATCTTTAATATAATTACTCAACCAGAATGGCAGGATAAAGAACATATTATGTCATTGACTAACAATGGCATTTTTTTGTTATTGCATGTGTTTTCTTCCCCTTTCATATTTCTACATGTGCTACTAACACCCAAGGAACTAAAAAAAAATTAGCGCATTAGTATACTTGATGATTTTTCTGATACTCTTCTATTTTTCATATAACAATTTCTTGGCTTCTTTATCTTTTCCAAGTCTAATTTTGTAATGGTAAAGGCTTTGCACTTAACATCCTTTTTACGTTCCTTTTTAACAAGGAAAAACAAAAATGGCAAAATTCCATATTTTTTACATCATGGAGTAGTAAAATTATTTTATATATTATTAATACTTCAAGGAGTATCCCTCCACTAAGTCAAACAAAATCCTTATACAGTAATTTGTGAAACTGTTCAGTAGAGTATTTTTTTCTTCAAAATCTTGGTTTAGGATTTAGATTATGGCATTCTATAAGAATGCTGGTAGAAGGGTGCCGCCAGAGTATTGCAGGCAATAATATGACTTAAATTCTAATACTTTTAGTGTGCACGCATGTATTTCTAGCCACTGTTATTTTTTAAGTATTTGTAAACTTAGAAAAATTATTTTCATTTCTTGAAAACTTGTCACATGCTTAGTTTGAAGTTTTTCTCTCCAGATATTTTTGAGTTGTGTGAAAACATTGCATTCAGGATGCAAAATAATATTAAGTTTCCACATGAGACTCAAAAATTTCTGAAAGACAGAACTCAGACTTCCAATACATCCATACATCCTTGAGCTGTAAGTCAGCAGGGAATTTCAGCTCTCAACACATTTTTGAGACAGTTATCTGTGAGTGAAAACAGGGTATTATAACAAAAGATGAGTTTCAATCTTAACTATAGTGTTTGTTACTGTGAATGCTATAATAATACATAAGTAAAACGAGTGTAAATGTAATATATTATTTTATACTGCTGTATACATATGAAATAAATAAACTAGGATACATATCATGCCATTTTTCCATGCATGGATCTTCCACTGACGCCCGTGGGAGCATTGAATAAAAACCAGTGGCAACGTATGGCCCTAACTTTAAACATAACTAATGTTGATTTAGTAATTTTAATCTTAATATAACAGGTCTAAGGGGACATCTGTTCAAAACTGAGTCTCATTTGAAGCAACATATGCTAGGTTTTAAAGGATTTCACTGTATTTATAGTTTTGAAAGTAGGCCTTCAATTCCATATGATTTTCATGATACCCACAATGAATCCTTTAAGTATATATTTTTCCACCTGGTGCTGTGTTTACTTTTCACTTTTTTTGATCTTTAGCAATATCAAGGGTCCACAAAGATTAACACAGAGGTTGTACATAATATATGAGTGCCTTTGAGCAATAAAAGAAAATATCATTTTATTGCAAACTTTGGAAACACATCATTTCACATTTTAAAGATGATGTGAGTATCATTTTCAAAGAAGAAAATATGAATTAAAGGGTAGGTACTTTTTGTAATGTTCATGTAATCTGAATTTAACCCTATAGAAATTTAGTTGGGGAATATCTAACAGGTAATAGAAGAAGCCCTGTGTTTCTTAATCCCATGTATGATTTGTGCAGCAAATTTTCTTGCTTTCAGTTTGCACAAACTACACATACAAGGCTCATTTTATACGGCAATAAAAGGGAGGACTAGATGTTTCTCTCACTTCAAACATCTAATATTTCCCACCATATGGTGGACAAGAATTGAATAAAATATACGGGAATGTTAGCTTTCCTTGTAACAGTGACAGCCATGGTTACTGGTTGCCTTGGTTCACACATAATTCTCTACTTCCTGTCCCAACTTTTACCCTCTCTGGAACTCATACCATCCACTCTTTCATTAAACCAAGATAATGAATTTTAGAAGTAAAATTAAATTCTACTAATTACAGATAGAAGCATGACAGTAGGAAGATGTAGGAATGTATGGTAATATCTTTCTTCAAGAAATTGCTAGTTTGCCTTGGGAACCAAAGACATTACAGAAAAATATTAAGTAATAAAAAGGACCAGATAATGAAGTGATCAAAAATGATGGTCAAAGTCCACTAGGGGATCATGAGATCAATTTAATGTATAAAGATGAAAACAGAAAAAGTAAAATAAACATATGCAATAGAAAATGGTAGACAGCAAAATATGAGCACAGCATTCATGTAAAAGGAAATTGTTCTTTGGGAAACACTTTTTAGATACATGTACGAAATAGGTCACAATGTGAAATATATTTCTTACTGTGAGTCATTTCTCAAAATGTTTGAAAGTCTCTCTGCACCATATGATCTCCATTTCAAATTTAAGCTCATTTAATGCTGTGGAAAGTGAGGGAAGATATTTTTGAAAAGTTGCTTCACATCTATATCTTCATTTTTACCCTTTGTAAAATATGGATAATTATTCTACTTGTAGCATTGTTCTGAGAGTTAAGTGAATTGATGTTTGTGGAATGCATAGTACAATGCTAGCCTTCATGTGGCTTATTATTAGTAGTATTATTAGTATTATTTTCCATCACTTTACTACTACCCTTGATAAATGGAAAGAATTCCTTTCTCACAATTCCAGACTGCTGTAGAGATGTGTGTAAGCAGCATTAGTTTCAAGACCTCAAGATCAAAGTAAGCTTCCTTTTGGTATGCACACATCAGCTCTGCTTACTTTTGCCTCTCCATTTAGTAGTGATAAGCTGTTCGATGCCACTGAATCAAATCCAAGCCATAGCTACCCTAAATACAGCAGAACAAAACACCACCCATGCACATGATCTTTTTATGTTTGAGCCCAGTGTTGCAGCCCCTATGTTTCTTCTCATTTTGAGTTGTGCCACATCAGCAGAAGGAGGTCCCAGGGACTTTACTCCATTCCGATCAGTAGGGACTGTATTGTGAGGAGATACCTCTTTCCCCAGTCATTTCTTCAAGGCCTCCGAGCCTGGGACCTTCACTTTCTGGCACTATATTTGACATTGCTTCTCTGCTATTCATAGGGTTTTTAATGGCTAACTGTTTCAGGAGTGGGCTGCTGGATCCTTTGCCCTAGTCTGTCTTGGCCTGGAAGCTCAGCTGAAACCTATGCAACATGGGTGGCCCTGGTGGTAGCTAAAAACTGGTGGTGAAGCTTTCAGCCTCATAGCAACACATGAGCCCACACAGCACAACAAACCGACAGACATGTGAGAGATTAGTGATATAGAGTACAGGAAATAAAACTCACATCTAGCTGAGTTCTGATCATCTCCTTCAGCTTTCTGTAGCAACTCTAAAACAATTGTTTATCCCTACTAATGAAAAAAATAAACATGCATGATTGTGCTAGAACATATTTAACTGACTTTTCCTTTGATGCCAATGTCTTTTCTAAATATCTATTTCCATACATATAAATATTTATTGGAAATATTGCATATGTTCCAGAATCATATGTTTTTGCATATGATTACAATTTTTGCATTTGTCTCCTATTCATTAGTTCATTATTACTAAAAATTGGGGCAGTGTTCAGTATCTGCTCAATACAATTGGATTGTTTTAATGGTTCTAATTGTAAACAATGGGCTGGAGTTTAGTTCATATGGTAGAGTGCTGCTCTGCACTCTTTGAGGACCTGGGTTCCATCTCCAGCATCACAAAAACAGAAGAAGGACATGGCAATCCACTCTGGAAGCAATCTGGATACTATTAACCATTGAAACTGGCATGAAGGTCACTATGAGTTGGACTGGACTTGACAACAAATAATAACAATTGTAAATTACTTGATGATGGCAATCCTTAGTTTGGCAGACCCTATACCCTTGAGCTGTACTTTGGCATTTGAAATATCTCTACAATTTCTTCTTTCTATTATTTAAACATTCTATTTCTTTGCCATTAAAGCTAGGTTTTGAATTCTCCAGTTAAATTAAATAGTTTATATGAATCTGTAACCAACTTAACAGAATATTCTAAGGGAGGGTTCATATTAGAAAGAGAATTGATTTAGACATTTCTAGTGAGAATATTATATGGACGGCAATACTTTTTGTTTTGTGTAGCTTTTTTTTTTCCTATGAGAGCAGTTGGTAATCATTGGGCAATTCCTCAACCAGTTTCTCTGGGAATAAAGAACATTTAATGAACACTAAAATCACCTAATTTGGACCATGGTTCCCATCCCTTCCTTCCCTTCATCATCGTGAATCTTGATCATGAAAGAAAGGAAGATCACAAATGTTGGTATGGTGAATTGCAGCAGCCTAAAACTGAATTTCATTCTTTAAGAATGAGAATTTTCTTATTTTTAGATGTTTTCTAATTAACAATGGAGTGAATGGCCAATTTGAAAGTTCTTTCAAAATCACTGGGTTTGTGTGTGTGTGTGTGTGTTTGTATGTCACAAAGGAGTCTTCTAAGAAGGAATAAGTGAAGAGACAAATCATCTTGTAGTTTATCACCTATATGCTACGACCCTCTATTAATTAGACTTAAGAAGATCAAAACACCTAATTAGAAAGTAATAGCATTTGGTCATCAACAAAGCTGGCTTGAGGTTCTTAATATGATGAAATCAATACCTGATTTATTTTGATGTTGTGTGAAAACTGCCCTTATTTTTGATAGTACTCAAGGACCACAGAGGTATACACCACACTTGTAATAAAATATGCCAAGTAAATTTGAGTCAGAGACTAGTGTATATTTGAGTCACTGTGTGAGTTACATTAATGTTTATATGTGTGTGTGTGTGTGTTTAAGTGTGTATTTATGGAGGAGGAGAGGAGAGAGAGCAAGAGAGAGGACAGACAGGGAGGGGGGAGAGAGATTGATGCATGTGTTTTAAGGAGAAAAATAATGAAAATAGTAATTGGGTAATTTTCGTTGAAATCTAACAAAAGATGAAATAAAGTGATCTAGCATGATAGGAAAAATTCAAAAAATACAATGTGTATATTAAACTTTCTTTAAAAATATAGTATCAAATTATATCATTAGAATTCACCCAGAGATGTTCACATTCTTCCCATTTATCTGGATAAAGATGTGTAAAGTCATAACAATGTTGGCAGGATTGGAGGTATAGCTCAGTGTCGTAGAGCACCTTCCTAGCATGTGCAAGAACCTGGGTTGCCCAAAACAAACAAAGGAACAAACTTGTAAATATTACTTAGAGATTTTACTCTGATCTTAACATAATATATTGGTCATTTTAAGAATCAAAATGGGGAAAATTTGCAACACCTGAAACAGACCATGCAGAAACATGTGGTACTGCATAATACTTCATAAAGCTATGTGACAAAGTCACAACACTGTGATTATTGGCTGAGGGTATTGTTCCGTAAAAGTTTCCAGCTATAAATCAGTTTGTGGAATGACAAAGGTGCTTTATGTGATTTTTAAAGGTCACATATTAGCACAGAGTTTTACTTTAATATGTAATATTTCCTCATGATAAATAATCTTAACACTCCATAGAAATAAATCCTATTATCAGATATATATGTGTATATATACATATATATATGTGTGTGTGTCAGATAATAATAACAATTAAAAGTAGAAAACAAATACTGCAAGTAACTAAACCTTGTCCAGTTTAGATTTAGTAAGATATAGCATTGAAAAAAATGACATGTTGGTCTGGAGAGATTATTGTGAACCTGTAGACGAGTAATAACTTTGTTGTTGTTATTGGGTGCCGTCGAATCGGGTCCGACTCATAGTGACCCAAATATGGTTTTCAATGGCTGTTTCGGGATCACCTTGGGAGTGGGTTGCTACATCCTTCTCCCATTTTGCGGTGGTGCTGGGAATCAAACTCGAGACCTCAGAGACTGCAGAGCAATGCTCTACCAACTGAGCTAAATCCCAGCCTGGATGATAACTTAGCATAATTAATTTACAGACTAAAGTGGTGAAACTGAAGTGGGAAGGACAGAACAGAGAGACACATCAGAGGACACATCAGGCTCAGCTCCTCACTGATTAGATGGTCAGCTGGCTGATGATTGCGAGGGAGAAATTAGAACATATGGTTTTTCTTTACTTAAATGAATCATGCTGAATTTAATCAAGACAAGAAAAGAAAGGCAAAATTTTGTGTAGAAATGTAATCTTGTTAGTAGAAGGCCTTTCTAATATTCTCTTTACCATTTAAATTTTACTTGGCTAGCTAAGTGGGACTTGGATTCCAAGACATGTAAAAACTCCAGATAATTTTAGATTTTGTTCCAATACCACATGGTAGTATCAGTCCTGCATTCTGATTTTTATCTGTATAATATTTGGCTTTATTATTATTTAAATTTTCTTTCAAGTGAACATCTTTTGTTAATTATGTTTGTTTGGAAATAACTATAAACATACAATATGTAAATTTTACATGTTTTAAATCTTTATTATTTTCAACCTGGGCAACTTCAGCTAGTGTATATGGCAAAACTAGGCTTTACCTTGTTTGTCTAACACAAACACATGATAATACATAATGAAGAAATGTTAACAAAAATAAATCAAAGACATACAAATTGTAAAAACCCATCTCTCCTTTTCATCTGAGATAAAATCATGATGTTAGCAAATATTTTTAAAAAGCAAAAATTTCATCATATTATTGAATCTATATTCATTAAATATCATATAGCCTTTATTATCAATTAATCTTATTTTATATACTTTTTTGTTAAGTGGGCCTTTCACAGTAACAGTATTTGAGTACAAAACAGTTCATTAAAGATATTCTTGAACTAATATTATATATAAAGAAGATGAGACAAATGTTGCCTAACTCATGAAAGAATTTAACCATAAATCTCACACCCTAGCCCTTTCTCTTCACTCTAAATTCTCAACCCCTGCCAAGCTAGGTTTCTAGTCTCTGGGTTCTTATAACTTGAAATCCTAGTAGTCATTTATACAAATATAGAATTTAACATCTAGGACCTTTACATTACATTTTAAAATTTCAGTGCTGTGCCTATAGCAAATGTTCACCTGTAAGGATAATTTTATCACCTATGAAGTAACATTTAGTTTGGCTTAAGAAACTCAAGCCTGCAGACTTACAAGGGTGGCGTCTGATCCCTTCAGATCTCCGAAGCTAAGAAGGGTCGGGCCTGGTTAGTACTTGGATGGAAGACTGCCTGGGAATACCAGGTGCCATAGGCTTGGGAGAAGGACCTGGGACCCGTCAACCCACTCCCAAAAATCAGTCTTCTACTGAAAACCCTAAGAATAGCAGACAAAGACTGACAATAGAGTTTCATATGTTGTACTTAGAGTTGCTATGAGTTGGACACCAACTCAAGGATACCTAACAACAACAACAAGAAACTCAAGGCAGTTCTGAGTTTCCCTTTGTGGGTTTAATGAAAATGAAATGTTTTTTTAGTGTCTACGTTGTTATTCCTCTTAACCACACTTTATGTTAACAGTGAATAAGCCAAACTAGAGCCATACAAATAGGAACGTGTCTGCCAGAGAAATCATGTTTAACAAACTACTGCTTCCCCCAAAATAATTCTGACTAATCTGATCAACAAAATCACCATCACACTCTCTAAGAAATTCACCCAGCTGAGCTCAAATAACTTGTCAAATAACTTTCAAATAACTTGTCAAATTCTGAAAGTGAAATCAAGAGATTGTGAAAGGGTTCTTGTCATCTCCAGCTATTCCTGCCAGTTGTGAGGCAGGAATTCCCACCCAAGCGCTATGAGTATAGAAAGCACGCATACCCGATATAAGCCAATTAGATGAGAATGAAGGCAATTTACTAATGACATATTCTCATAGCCAGAAGCAGACACCACATGACAGGAAAGGTCACACTGTGGGAGCACATGGAGACAGAGGCACCAGCCTGCCCAGGGCTCAGAGGAGCCAGTTACATCTCCTAGTGTGATGCACTCTAACCTGACTGGCTTATGTGAGTAATTCTGTGGGGCTCATCTGGAAATGAAACCTCACTATTTGGGAGCAAGGAGGAACCATGCCTGGTCCCCCTGACAAAGACAGCTGTTTGGCTACAAGACCTTCTCTTCAGAAGCAGTGGGAAGAAAGGTGCATTAGGTTATTTCAGGTCCTTTTGTTTATGCTAGTTAAGAAGGAATACACTATGCTGGCTCTGAATTTAAGCCCTTAAACTTCAATTGGACTCTGGGAACCCTGACTCAAGTTATGCATATCTTGAGGATGAACTGAGATTTCTAGGGAGTATAATAGCTTCCCTGGGTTATAAAGTAGGTATGTGACCAAGAAATCCTCCAGTATATATAATAAAGGAATCTGACAAAATTATGTGCCATTTGTATAGGAAATGCATGCCTGAGGAAATGTGGATTTAGTGTATTTCACACCTGTGGCAATTGTTATTGTAGTTCGGTGCCATCCTGTGGAGTCAGACTCATAGTGACCCTATGTACAACAGAACAAAACACTCCCCAACACTGTGGCAAGTCTGGCACTATTGTCAGTGCTTCTCTACTGTTCACAGGGTTTTCAATGGAAGATTGTTTCTGTAGTGGATTGCCAAGTCCTTCTCTCTAGCCTGCAGCACATGGTATTCCCAGGTGGTCTCCCATCCAAGGACTAATCAGGCCAACCTTGCTTAGCTTTCAAGATCAGGTGGAATTAGATGCCAGGGTGCTAAGGTTGCAGACATGGTGATAGTAGGGTGTCTATTTATTTCTTTGTAAGTTAAATTGGAATACTTTGAGGAAGATATTATTTGTCTCATTGAAATTGGCTGCTTAGAGTCTAGGTGGACCTGGAAGTTGCATTGAATGCTTTCTTCAAGAACCCAATGATGTCGGTTTTGAGAAGTGAAATAAATATCTGGACCATTAATCATTATCAATAATATTGAGTGGTCTACAAGGAAGAAAGAGTTTTCTGGGGAGGCCTTGAATTGTGGCTATATACAATTCCAGTTGCTCAATGTTCCTAGAAACAACTCCAGCTGCTCAGTGGAAAACAAGCGAAATTAGTTGAGAGACAAGGTGTTGGGGCAAGTGACACAACTTTATTTGAAAAGCTGCTGAATGGACTGGGTTAATAGCTCCATGGTTCAAGCTCATGAGTACCATGCATAAAGCCTAGGGTTTGAGCTCCAATACCAAAAAAAGAAAGAAAGAAAGAAAGAAAGAAAGAAAGAAAGAAAGAAATTAATTTTAGGAAAATCTGGCTGCTTGGTCAAAGTCTACCTTGCCTTGAGGCTGATATAGCAGTGATTTGTATAGCTAATATTCTCACAGCATATGGATCAGATGACACTCATCTGATCTTAACCGACTAGTCTCAAAGTCTGTTTCAACTCAGCAAATCTCAAGAAACAGTGATTTTGTTGATGTTGATTGATAATTAACTGGCCTACATGCAGCTCCTGGCATCTTATCCATTGGACAGACTAGAAGGGGTGGCTGCCCAGAGGACAAAAACAAGAAACGAGGGAAGTTGAGTATGGAGTATTTAACAACTGTAATGATATTTATTAGCTTAATTTATATTTCGGATCTATGATGCGAAAGAGGGCTGGGATTTAGCTCAGTTGGTAGAGCACTCCTCTGCAGTCTCTGAGGTCCCAAGTTCAATTCCCAGCACTGCAAAAATGGGAGAAGGACATGACAATCCACTCCCCAGGCAATCCCGTAACAGTCAGCCATTGAAACCCTTATGAGGGTCGCTATGAGTTGGACACAATTTGACGGCACCTAACAACAACAACATGATGAAAAAGATTCCTGGTATTCCGTAAAGGCACCAACCCTCAGACACCATATCAAGAATTTGCAAACATTTACAGAAGGGCCCCTTTCATGGCCAGTGTATCCAGTGAAAGAGGACTGCTTGATGTGTGGCCAGCTGTGCCAGCCTTTGTCTCATCATTTGTCAGGAACACTCTGGCTGAGACAAGAAAACAGCAACATTCCACAGAGCTCCATCATGTTTAACAACCGCAATATGGTCTGTGACCTGTGCAAATTCCCAGCAATGTTCACCCATTCGCTCCCAAGCAGCTCCCCAAGTTGTCCTGGGTTCTGAGAGTGAGATGACTTCCTCAGGCCCATGGAATCTTGCATGAGACTGGGGAGCCATGGGGCCACCTCTCTGGCAGGCAGGAGACGTATAGAATCCAGATTTGGCTCTACGCAACATGTTGAGATAGTCCTCAGGAGCTGTGCGAGCATGTGGAGTGCAGCTTCTACAACCCGAGGCATGACGTCCACATCAGTATGGTGGATCAGAAGCTCAAAGTCGATAAGGTCTTCCTATTTCCAGAAGAGGCCAATTTGTGATCAAAATCACCATTGTCATGCTATATGGTACAGGGCCAAGAAAGATAGTCTCTTGCCTCAGAAATTCATGGGCAACTCAGCCTTCTTAGGGGTACAGTGAGTCTAGGAGCCATGAGAAGAGGCCAAATTGTGTAATTTTCTTTCAAATTGTGTTTGTTCTTCTTGTATCCAGTATTACTTCCTTTTCCCCCTCTCTTTCTCCTCCTTCACCTCCTTTTCCTCCTCCCCATTCTCCTCCTCCTCCTCCCCCTTCTTCTCTTTCCTCCTCTTCTTCTTCTCCTCCTCCTCCTCTTCCTCCTCCTTCTCCTCCTCCTTCTCCTCCTCCT
>VMDO01032177.1:0-19267 GCA_007922755.1 Pedetes capensis | reverse complement strand
ATTCATGAACATTTCATTACCAAATAATTTTGCTACATGTCATTTAGAACATTCACTTTAATGGAAACAATGATACTCTTTTAAGTTTGAAAGAAAGATGTTATTTTATGAACTCTTATAAGACATTCAAACCACTTTATATTTTCCTCTGGGTTTTGTTGTTGCAATCTGACTGCCGGATGCTGCTACTTTACCACCCACGCACACTTCATTGCAGCCAGGTGTTCCCAATTACTTGCTCCCACCTCCGGGGCGCAGTCGAGCCACCCTAGGATTATTAAAGCTCTAGCCCAAGGCTGAATAGCTCCCTCATTTATCAGGCATTAATGTCTGTCATTTTTATCTACACATGCTCTGTTCTTTAAGCTTCTCCGATTTCACCATTTCTTGATTTGCCTTGACTGCTGACCACTCACTTTTTTGATTGATACAACAAACTGACCTGGTCTGAATTTATCTTGTCTGGTGTTCGGCTTCCTTCTTTATGGCTCAACCTTTGTATTTATGTCTGCCTGACTTTTTGCCTGCACATGTAGATCCTAATGCTGTCTTCTCAATAATTTGCCTGCTTACTGATGCTTATTTTATTTAACTGAGTTCTTAATATTTATAATCCAGTCTGAGCACCTCTGGATACAGAATGTTGCCTGCTCTGACTTTTGCTAACATGTAGGACCTGTTATGAATTCCCTAAACTACCTACAGTTTGGACCTCATTCTCTGGTTCTTTCAGCTACTCTATAATGCACCTGCTTTGTTCATATAATTTCAGATCATTGGTTCCACTTTGCCTTAGCTCCAGTTCTTGAATTCCCTAACTTGCCTTGCCAAACTTTGGCTCTTCAGTCTTCATCCACTACCTAGGGCTGAGAATGCATGGAGGTTTACAGTCATTTTCCAATGATCATCAACTCTATTTCATCAAAAGTATATCGTTTAGTAAATTACTGGTTGATCTTAGGTAATTGACTGTGTGCTTCTTTGTACTTTATTTTCCTTATCCATAAAAAGTGATGGCAAAATGATGTAAAAAAAATTAGATAAATTTTGCTCTTATTTAATTTACTTGGTAAATAGCCATTTTAACACTTTACATTTTTAGTTCAGAGTGTTTTTTTCCCCCAAAAGTTCATCAAATGACTGTGGACTTTTAAGAGTTTGTTTTTAGCCAGGTGTGGTGGTATAGGCCTGTAATCCCAGCACAGAGACTGAAGCAGGATGATTGAGAGTTTGAAGCCAACCTGAGTTACACAACAAGTTTAAGGCCAGCCTGATCTACATAGGGAGACCCTGTGTCAACAAAACAAAACAACAACAAAAAACAAGGGATGGGAGTGTAGCTCAGTGGTAGAGTGCGTGTCTAGCATATATAAGGCCCTGGGTTTGATGCCCAGCACTGCCAAGTAAAAACGAATTCTCTTTTTTTGTCTTTCCTTCCCCAACCCCCTGTGTACTCTACATATTGGTTTAGCATAATTAGCTTTTTGCTGTCTTCTTTTGTACCCATGTGAATGAAAAAATATGTATCTGAATGCCTCCTCAGATACATTTTGGTTTTCTGGCCAAATGTTATCTCACTATATCTCCCTTAATTTGAAAAGAGAACTACTGTTCCCCTTAACTCCTAAGATATTTTAGATCCTTTAGAGCTAAATGAGCCTTTGGAACAAATTATGAGTGCCTGGTTGATATTTTTTTTATGAGAGGGGATACTGATTTGAAGCATTCTGGGGTGACCCACACTTCATTATGCTGAATAAGTAATTCCTTTCCAGACTTCTCTGTATTACTAACACTCTTATGACCAAATAATTCACTTTGTACATCATCTCATATCAGTAACAGGACAGTTATTCTCTTAGGATCAACCCATTCTAGCAAGTTCATAGATGATTTTCAGGAAGTCAATCAATGTAAACATGTTAGATCACCTAGATATATGGTAAAATGCTGCAAATAAATCTCAATACAGAATTATAAACCAAGAAAAAAATTAACCATTTGCCCAAGAGAGGCATGTGTAAGTGGGCCTTTATCTGGATGTATATAAAATATGTTGGGGACTTTTTTGGAGGGTGACATTTGCTATTACATGGCTGCTAAAATAGAATAACTGAGGGTCTGGTCTCTCACTTCATGCTGGTGTCAGTAACAGGACTAGAAGGAAAAACATTTGGAGCCATGTCAGGAATATAGCTGTTGACATGTCAGAAATAAGGCCCTAGTCTGCAAAAGTTGCTTATTCATATTCACAGCTCTAATTTTCCTAGAACCACTCAATCCTACACCCACCTCAGGTCTAAGAACTATTGCACTATTTTTCATTTTTCCTTAAATCTGTGGCTGCTCTACTAGACTGAGTATTTGAAGGCAAAAATCATGTTCTAATAAATTCTATGTGGCTGGCACATAATAGGAGCTACATATTTGTGGAGTGTAATTGCCTTCATTATTCTCTTACAGTATCAGCTGAATACACTATTCTCAGTCATTATCTCAGATTTTTTTTTCTTTTTTCTTTTTTTTTGTTTTGGCGGTACTGGGGGGTTGAACCCAGGGCCTCACGCTTACATACTCTGCAAGTGTTGGACCACTGAGCTGCACCCCCAGCCCAGTTTTTTTTTTCAGTTTTTGAGACAGGGTCTTGATAAATTACACAGACTGCCTCTGGTCTGGAACTTGCTATCCTCTTGCCTCCACCTCCCAAGCTGCTGGGATTACAGGCGTGCGCCACCATGCCTGGTGATCTCAGAAATCTTTAGAGGGCTAGCTAAAACCAAATTTCTGGACTCTTTCCTCAAAGCTTGTGAGTCTACAGGTAGAGCCCAACATTTCACATTTCTAACAAATTCTCAGGTGATATTGATGCTGTGGTCTAAGGAAAGCACTCTGATAACCATTGGCTTAGTTTTAGTAGAAACAAACAAGAATAATAGTAACGTATCACATCTCAAACACCACAATGAAGCTCTGAAGTCAGTTCCATTTTCAGAAATGTGCTAGGTAGGTAAGTTTCATTAATACATTTTCTATAAGACAAGATACCTGAATAAGTGAAATACAAAATAGAAATTCGGTGTTCTGCAGAGGTTATTAAAATCATTAGAAAAATGAAAATGTCATAATGAAACCCATTATTTTGTACGATTAGTATACAGTAATAAAAATGCAAAAATTAAAGAAATCATTAGAAGAGGAGAGAGGTATCCAAATGATTCAGAAGGTCATTCCTCTAAGAAGTTTACTCTGATGTGGAGACATTAAAATGAGGGAGATTCCTTCAAATGGCATCACTTTAACTACTAAAATACTAAGAACACAGCTGTCAGAGAGACTGAATTCCATTGCAAACATGTAAACTTAATTTTACCTTTCATTCTATTATTATTTCCTTCATGTTTTGAATCAACGGTATTTAAAAGAACAACGTTTAATTTCCTCATCACGTTTTGTTGCACAACTTTGAATGGAGTTGTGAATAAACTGCAAAATGCCTAAAACATAGGCAGCATACAAGTGGACGAAAAGTAAAGAGCCTCAATGATCTACATAGGAATACTCTGGTTAATGAAAATCAGCTCTATTAGAGAAAAAACATTAATTTTAGAAAGAATAGATTGATTTTGGATTTTGCTGGGGCGTACTGGAGGGTTGAACCGTGGTTTTGTGCAGACTTTATAAGCATTCTACCACTGAGCTGCACCTCCCAGCCCCTTTTTTATTTTTTACCTTGATACAGAGTTTTGCTAAGTTACACAGGCTGCCTTTGGCTTCAAACTTGGTGATCTTTCTGCCTCTCCTCCAGGTTGTCAGGATTACAGACTTGCACCACCACACCTGGCACTGGATGTTAGTTTTTAAAACCTAGCCATGTATACTTTTTAGACAAATGTTCTGGGTTTATTTTTAAGTGTGTCTCGTAGATATCAATAAATTGTGACCTTGGTTAATATGAACTTGAAAATAAACTGTTTATTAATTGGAGAGATTAAACAAGAAAAATGAAAGCTGAGAGCACTTTCTTTGAGGCGTGCAATACTATACCAATTCTCAGTACACTGTGAAAGTGTTTTGCTTATATGTAACTTACTGAAGAATAGGAGAGCAGCAAATTTTATTACTGGTGTCCCAACCTAGGACTTTTCTCCTCTTCATCTCCACCAAACTAAATCCTAAAAGACCAAATATATTTCTCCCTTTAATCCCTATCTGAAATAATCTGAAAATTAGTAATTTCCATGTTGAAATGAATTTAGCAATGAATTTAATCTTCTGCATTTCTGATGGAAGGTCATCAAGCTTGAACATTCTCAGTGACAGAGACCTTTTCACTTATAAAAATGTCCCTATCATTTTAGAATATTTGAGTTCTAAGTTAAACTTGTCTCCCTATCAGTTATCTTTTTTGGATTTTGTTCTGCCCTCTGGAGAGTCACAGTCTAATATTTGAAGGTAGTTACAACTTCTCAAGATCTTCTCCTCAGTTCCTCGAACTTTACCTCATGTCATATGTTTTTGGATTACTTTATTACTCCAGGTTTTTCTTTAGTTGTAGCCATTTGTAGATGTCTCTTCAAAATATGGATAATCAACAGAACAGAGAAAGTGGTCTGATTAGGGCAGATAATAGTAGAAATCTTAAATACTTTTTTATTGAGGTGTTAACATAACAACAACAACTTTTTATTAATACAGTTTGAATATGAACAATCTTGATTAATAGCTATGTTATACTAGCTCATATTGAATGTTTAAGTTTTTAAATGACCTTTGCCCAATTTAGGTATTTATTGCTCATGCTGTACTTGTGCAACTTTTTTTTTTTTTTCAGGGCCAGAGGCTGAACCAAAGGTCTTGCAACATGCTAGGCAAGTACTCTACCACTGAGCTGTACCTCCAGTGCATTTTTAATTTTGTTATTTATATTTTGAGATAGGGTATCCCTACGTTAAACAGGCTGCCTCTGGCCTTGAATTCGAAATCCTTGTGCCTCCTCATCCTGAGTTGCTGAGATTACAGGCATGCACCATGGCACTTGGCTGCAACTGACTTTTTAAGCCTAAAAGCAATACCTAGTGTTTAGCCTAACTTCATCTTGCTGTGTTTGAATGTTCAATGTTTTAAGATCTTTAAAATGCTGATTATCAGTTATGATTTAATTATTCCACCCAGATGTTTTTTACATACAAATTCTATAAACATGGCTTTAATTGATACATTGTGAATATGACAGTATAGATACTGAAGGCATGGTATTAGAAATAAAATATCTCTCACCTCTAAATACCTATTACTCTAGCCTGGATCACACAATATATGCCTTCTTACATCCATTGGTTACACAAATGCTTATTGAGTGTCTGCTATGTCCTAGGAACACTTCTAGATACTAGGACTATAACAGTAAATAGTAGAGGTTGTACAATTTAGCGAGATCTTGTCTCAAAATAAAAAATAATAATTTTTTAAAAGACAAATCTCTACTCCCTTTGACCTTATATTCTGGTGGGGAAAGGCAAAATAAGCAGATAACAAAACAAATAATGTCATTTCCCACAGTGATATGAGGAAAGTAAAGCACAAGAAGGAGATAGAGAAGATAGTGATTTAGGGGTGCTATTTTAAATAGATTGGTCCATGAAGTCTCATCTGAGAAGATAACATTTTAGCAGAGAGCCTGAGCTATGTGAAGAAGTATGCTATATGAAGATATGGGAAGAGAATTTGCCAAGAAGGGTAACGTGTGCAAAAGTCTCTAAAGAGGTAACAGGATTTCCAGAGAGAGACAGAAAGGGATAAATAGAAGACCAGTGCATGGTGAACCAGGACAGGAACAAGTGGTGTGCAATAAACTATAGCAAGGACTTGAGACTTTTAATCCAGTGCGAGGCATTTGGAGGGCTTTTAGCCAGGAAGTGATTAGATCCTATTTAAAATTTATAAACAATATTTTCACTGATGTTAAGATAAAATAGTGAAAATGGACAAGAATGAAAGATAGAAAAGCATATAATATGGTTTTTACAGTAACTCAAACTCCTACTGGTGATAGTGACTTTGGTATAGTAGTGAATGAGAAGGTAAAGAATGTTTAGATTTAGGACATATTTTGAAGGAATAGCCTTCAAAGTCACTGATGGCTTGGATATATAGTGTGTGAGTGGGAAAGGGGAATGAATAAATGAATGAATTTAATTGCCTCTTTTGTAATCTGGTAAATGTCTTCTCTTGTTGATCGATGGGACTATAAAGTCTTGAAGGACAGGGACTTTGCTCTTCTCTCATAATCTCCTCAGCTTTAAGTATAGAGTGTATTCTTAGTAAATATTAACTGATTATCAGTGGGTCATCTCCTAATCTTGCACTTCCACTCTTATTCTTTTTTATGAAATGGCTCAGATTCAATAATTTCTATTCATTTCTGCTCTTCACAGACTGATCTAGGCCCAAGTCATCTAGAAGCTGGATAACCATTACAGCTATCTAATGGGTTTCTCTTACTTCAGTCCCTCCCAATCTGATTCAAAATGTAAATTAATGACTTGAAAAAAATTGCTTTCAGTCATTCATTGAAGAAGTACTTACTGATTTGTCTTTGTGTCCAGGACTTTTCTAGATGCCAGATAAGAAACGAAATAGACAGCAAAAAAAACCCTGCTGTAATGGAGAAACATTTGAAATGACTAAAAATATAATCAATAATAAGTGCTATGAAAAAAGCCACTAAGATGTGTATATAGAGTGTTGTTGTTGGATGCTGTCGAGTCATATCCTACTCATAGCGACCCTCAGAGGGTTTTCAATGGCTGATTGTTTCCGGATTGCCTTGAGAGTGGATAGCCAGGTCCTTCTCCCATTTTTGTAGTGCTGGGAATCGAACTCAGGACCTCAGAGAGGGCAGAGTGTGCTCTACCTACTGAGCTAAATCCCAGCCCCATATATAGAGTGTTAAGAAGACCGTAATATTAAGTGGGTAACATATTTTTAAGGTAACATTTGACCAGAGATTTTAATGAGGTGAAGGAATAAGGCATCAGAAGACACACTAGCACAAGGTCCCTGATGTGGGTGTGAGCTTTACTTGTTTGAGAAATGGAAAGAAGGCTGATATAATTGGAATGCAAAAGAAGAAATTTGCATTTCATAGTGTTTGAGAGAATAGAAGCCTTTAGGCAATCTGGAGCTGGGTTTAATCCCAAATTTTATAGATCTTGACTCTAGAGGATTGAGGTCTCTTTCCTTGGGGCTTTTGGTGACTTTTAGTCAAATAAAAGTTTTCTACCTGTTTTGAATGGCTTTTATTATCAACCTATCCAATCTCCTCCTAGTCCTGAAAATACGCCATTTATCGGTAAGGCTAATTTCTCATGGACCTACTCACATCCTACGTATTTATACTTCTCTGCCTTTGCCTATTCCTTTCCTTTAAGATATTTGCTTCTATTTGCTCTTAACCAATAGTCAAATCCCAATTATAACACAGACTGTTTCCCTAATTTTCCCATCTCACTGATATCTCCAGTCATAAAACAATGTAGTTCTTGTCAGTTGTTCACGACTGAGCATGTGATTGCCTACTTTATTGCTGTGAATGTTTACTGCATGCTGATCTTCCAAATGATGTGTTGCAAGTTCCATAACTGCAGCAAAATAAAACAATTCCACATCTCTAATGGCATCCAGTAAATGTGGGGAGTCTATCAAGCATGTAATGATGATCACCCAAGAAAATTCCACAGTACAGGGATTGAGGTTAGGCTAAAGGAGCCCGTAATTTCTTGCTTCAGCCAGCACAGACAACCAGTCACATATGAGTACACTCACTGTTACTGAAAAATTTCGAAGGCTCCATGGGCACCGTCTTGATTTTAATAAAATTTACTACATACTTGTAAAGTGAACGCTGTTTTCTTTATGCTGTCATTTGGTGGTGGCAGTGCAGGACAATTTTGCTGGAAGCGAATCTCATGTTGGAAGACCAGGCAGCACCTGCTCAAAAGGCTGTCATGAAACTACTGTATGTAGACACAGAGATGTTGGATAGTCACAGCTACTCAGGGAGAGAGAGGTATAGAGAGGCCTGGCCATAGATCCAGCTGATATGTGCCCAGAAGAGGCAGCCCCACTGCAGGCAGCCATCTCTCCTCCCCCCTCCTCACTCTTGGGTTCTGGGCTGAGGCCAGGGACTGTCCGGAGCTGATCTCGGGCTCCCATTGGCCGCTGTCTTTTGTGACGTCACGATCATGATGAGAATTGATGATCGGACACGCTGATTTCATTGTCTGAGGCGGCAGTGGAGACCCAGGAAAAATCTCGCGGAATCCGCCTGCCCCAACATCTGGCCTACCCTGGGACCTTCTGATTCCTTTCGTGACCGCACCACGCCCGAGGTAAGCGCCCAACCTGGGTGGGTGTGAAGGACGAAGGAGGGCATGCAAGGGATTGGGATAATGCTGTTCCTAGTGAGAGGCCCATAGGTTCTGTGGCCTAAAGAGGCAACCAACAAATTGGTGCGGCTTCTGGGGAGCCAACTCCCTCCACCCTCCGAGCAAAGGCTGGCAGCGGCGCGAGGTTAGAAAGGAGCTGAGGATAGGGATACTATGGGCATTACCAGAAAGCGCAGGACCTTGCTCCGAGAAAGGGGAATGTTTAGGACGCACTTTTGTCTCTGTAGTAAGAGGAAGTGGCGCCTCTGCTTCTGAGAAAGAATGGGCTTGAATTCTACCACTTTTAGATTTCACTGGACAGTAGATTTTTCACAGCCCTACTCTAACGCACCGAGAGCGCTGCGCCTGCGCATTCGCATCTTGGTAGGGGGTTCATGGCGAGGAGAATAGGCGTGGAGGTTGCGCAGGCGCTATTTTCGTTTCAATGGAGGGGGTGGGGCTGAGCCCTGTCTGGACTGAATTTGAGAAAGGTTAAGCAGTTGGCTTTGAGATGTTTCAAGCGCCAGTTGATGTAGAGAGATCTGCCATTTACTTTGAACCTGGCCCACTGAGTATACACAGCTCCAAAATGGGTCTGAAAAATTTGAGAAAAGGCAAAATTTTGATCTCCAGATATTAAGGTTTGAAATAACGGAAATAACTTGAAGAATTTGTGGAATAGAAAGTTCTCTGATGAGAAACTATTGAGGGGGCATTAATTATTCAAATGAGTCCAACTTTTAATCTTCAAGGAGCTCTGATTTTAGGTGATTTTCAGTGATTTTGAACATTAAACTCTTTGGAGAGACTCAGAGTGAGGTACATTGTGGAGACTCAGAGAAAAAAAATCATTTCATGTCTTTTCTTCTTCTTGGCTCTGTCTCATAAATCTTTAATCCGCATTTCAGGTTTAGTGCTGTCCTTTCTTCTACTGTGTTTCTGCTTGCTTGAACTACCTAAATTGAATCTTACTTTAAGGGACCTTGTCCAATACTCCTTCATTGGGAGGCATTATGTTACTCAGCAATTGTGAAGAACACCCTGCCTATCTGTCCTTGGTGGAGAAATTGTACAGTTGTTTTTAGTTCCCCTGTACACTCTGATCATGGATTCCTCTTTCACAGAGGAATCTGGATTTTTCTCCATTTCTACCAGTTAAGAGACAAGCAAATCTTGGGTAATTTTCCTTTGAAAGCCCTCACACACCATTCTTCAATTACCCTACTATTTAAATTCTCCTACTACCCTTCCAGGGGCTGGGATTTAGCTCAGTGGGTAGAGCACTGCGCTGCAGTCTCTGAGGTCCCGAGTTCAATTCCCAGCACCACAAAAATGGGAGAAGGTCCTGGCAATCCACTCCCAAAGCAATCCCGAAAACAGCCATTGAAAACCCTATGAGGGTCGCTATGAGTCGGATACCGACTTGACGGCACCTAACAACAACAACAACCCTTCTGGGCTGGGATTTAGCTCAGTTGGTAGAGCGCCGCACTGCAGTCTCTGAGAGTTCAATTCCCAGCACCGCAAAAATGGGAGAAGGGCCTGGCAATCCACTTCCAAGGCAATCCCGAAGCATTCAACAACTACCCTTCCAGTCACTAAAGGAGTTTTCTAGCCATTGTTCACCTTTGCCCTGAATCCTTAATTCATCCCACAAGACCACTGGTCTGTGAACACTTCTTCAATGTCATTTTCTCTAACCAAAATATTCCTGAATCTTTATTGCTTATTGTTACAAGGCAAATTCCACCTAGATTTCAAATAATCTGGCCTCATTGTAGCATAGGCACCTTATTTTACTTTATTCTTCAGTGCAGAACTCTCTTTAATGTTCCCTAAACAATCTACCACCGTAACTTTGCTTCTTATGCCACTATCATTCCCTTCACCTAGGGTACCTTCTCTTCAACATAATTTCAAATATTACCGACTTTGGAAGTTCCATTCAAATTACAGCTCTACAGAAGTGCCTTCTCAAGTCTAACCCAAACATTATGTAGATTGCCTTGCCTAGAATTCCCACATCAGTTCTTGTATTTATCACCTTCATATAGCCTGTTGTCTATTGCCTTATTTGTTTTGGGGTGTATGTGTGTTAGACTGGACTCAACTGGATTTTATACTCTTACTTAAGGATTGGTACTGTGCCTCATACTACTTTATCATCTACCCACAGTACCTGGCTGGCTAATCAATATCTATAACCATCTAAGTTCTTTTTTTCCCCCCTAGGAAACAGTTCTCTAGAGAGCAAAGTAATATTGTTATAGAGAGAACTGTAGACATTTGAATACTTACTCATCATTTGTCAGGCTAGGGATCCTCCAGTGACTGAATAAACCTGAACATGCGTCAGGAACAAGGCATTATGGAGATTTCTATATAGTGAGTGGCTTCCAAATATATCATGTCCTCATAAAGAAGACCAAGGGATCATTGCCTCAGAAGTAGTTTTGTTTGTAACTTCCACAGCTTAAAAGATACTACATTTAAAGATACTCCATTGTTCAGTACTCCTCTCTGATGACATTGCATCATGTGTCTTCTCTTAAAATCTGCTAATTACTCACTTTTTATTGCACTATGTCTTTAATTGCTGTTTTACATGGATTATCTGTGATAGTTTTAACTTGTATATCTCTTGAATCACAGCTGATCATCATTATGGTTCCCATAATTGCTCTTATATAATATATTGCTTGTCACTTTCCTATCTGCTGGGCTTCCAACTGTATTGTTCCACAAAACTCAAGTTTTAATTGAAAGTGCAGTCATGGTTTAATATAGAGGCTTTTTACAGATTTCTCTTCAGCTTCTCCTTCACTTTGAGGTACCTCCCAATATCATATTGAGGTTTGTGGATTGGGAATAGGGATAAAAAACAGTCTGGAAGGGTATTATAATCTGTACATTTTCAAATGATTGTCATAGATTATTGTAAGTGAGCTTGGTTGTTAGGTGCCTTCGAGTTGGGTCCAACTGCTAGCAACCCTTGTAGGGTTTTCAATGGCTGATTGTTTTGGGATTGTTTCAGGAGTAGGCTATGAATGTTTATTATGAGGGAAAATCCATTCATCTTAAACTTTTCTCTTAATACATAAATTATGTGAGTCCCCTCATGTGGTGTGCGCACCTCCTGGTCCAGCCTGGAGGTTCGGATGGGTGGTGCAGCTGTGCATGCAGATACTAAACACAGTTCACTCGGGACCCTCAGGTGAGGGGCGCAGACTCCTGCGGCCCTCGGGACCCCGGAGGAGATGGGAGAAAGGAAGAGCCTCAGGCGCTTTTGCCTTCCAGGGGCAAACACCTGTGTTGGTGGTCTCGGTGGTCATGAGGAGACAGCTGTTGCTTCGTTGGTGATCAGACGGAGAGCAGGTTCTTTCCTTGTTGATGATTGCCATGGGAGAGCGTTCTTTCCTCACCGAAGGTCCAGGGGAGAGCAGTGGGAGAGGTGTTTCCTCATAGGTGGTCTGGCCATGAATGGGCAAGAAGGCGCAGAAGGGCCTAAAAGGATCAAGCTCCCACAACACAGCTCTTTATATAGCTTGCCCACGGAATGGCCTGAGCCAATCAGCTTTCAGTCCAATTGTCCAGTCAGGAAGGGTTTTGTACAAATGTGCAACCAAGTTACTTTCATTTTCCCTAGATTTCTAATTTACAAACCAGATATTCAAAAGCCTTTTTCCCAGTTTGGGAGTTTTACCAATTTCCTCTCAATTTTTCCCTATACCCGCAAAGTATTTTTAGCTTGTAGCCACCTTGTATGGAAATTAATAAAATTTCCTTAGACATTTACATGTACACCAATGTACAAAATGGTTCAATTATGCAACTGTGGATACCATGTGATCCTTAGGAGCATGCTACTTATTTTAGAGAGCTTAAAAGATAAAAATGAGAATGTAGTGTTTGTGTTTTCAGGTTCATTTTATAATTCTATGTGACTAGGAGGATGACATTGGATTATTTCATTTACATAGTAAAGGTTAAGGTGTAAGGGATTTTTTAATAATAAGCCCATCTCCTCATTTAATATATGAGGAGTCTGAAGGCCAGAGAAGTGAAGTACCTTGCCAGGATTAGGACCAGACATTGTGCTAATTACTTTATAATCATTATCTAGTATAACCTTATAACATGCCTATGAAATAGTTTCTAGTATTAGTGTCAATTTTACCAGAAACCAGATCCCTAAAGTAGTTGACTTGCTCAGGACCACACAGCTACCACTCAGATGTCAAAGTAAGGACTCAAATGTGGGTGTGTTTGACTTGTGATCACCAAGCTGTGCTTGAATGAGGTAATGTAATGAATTTTTAGCAGAGATTTAAGTAGGACCTAAGTCTCTGGAGTCCCAGACCAATGTGTGTGTGTGCATGTGTGTGTGCATGTGCGCTCATAGGTGCATGTGCATGCATACTCACATGCATGTATGTTCATAATTATGATGTTTTACATGATTCATACCACCTCTATAGTCAGAGATTTCTCAGTTTGACTCAGTTGTGTATATTTTAAGTATTTTATTAAAATATACTGTTGATTTTAAAATATAACATGAAATTTTGTGTACATGTATTTTTAAAATATTTAATTCATTCTACTTTTAAAATTGTATTGTACAGTGGGCATTATATTTTTACACAATATAAACCTCAACAGGATAAAAATTTGAATATTGATTTTGATTTTATAGTGGTGTGAGCTAAAGCTGAAGTTAGTGGTGTCATATACTTGTATACTATACTTAAATTTACAGGTTTGGAAGTAGAAGGGGAAAACTTTAGAGGGATAAATTTTATGTAAGAAAGGAGCTAGAAGGGATAGGGCTGGGAATGTTGCTCAGCAGCAGAGCACTTGCCTAGTAAGATGAAACCCTGGGTTTGATCTTCAGCAACACACACACATACACACACACACACAGAGTTGGAGAATTTAGTATATTAAGAATTTGTCATTGACACTCTGAAACCTTTCTAATCTGCAAAAATTTCAAGACAATCATTTGAAAATTCTCTGTGCAAAAAAGTCATCCTTGTGCCAGCCATTAGAAAAACTGCTGGGATTAAATAACAGATCCAGATACACTGGAGCTAAATACGTGAGATTCTACCATGTCAGTCAATTAAACACTTCACTACATTTTACATCTGTCATCTGTAAAGACATACAACAATGGCAGTCCTAACTTCTCTTGTAGTTTTACAACTAGATTATGCCCAAATGAGTCAATCCTTAGAATCTTTGAACTTGTTATTTGTGAGAGTGGCAAAAATTCAGAAAGACATCTTCTTAAGTCTCTCTTCCCTTAGAATCAGAGACAATTTCTTTTAAGATTCTTAGAATATCCATGAAAATATGTAACTTACATGCCCCCATTAGACATATTTTTCATGAAGACTAGCATTTGTGCATGATGCTTGTGCAAGGTCACACAACTAATAAGTGACTGAGCTAGGACTTTAAGTTCAGTGTCATTCTAGATTCTGCATATTTGACTGCAAGCCTGCTAGTTTATAGGTCAGGGAGCTACAGTGGGGCTTATATTTACATTTTAGAAAAATTCTTGTATGTGTATGCTCATGTATTAGTCCCCTAACTTCTCTCCTATGACATTTTCATTTTTCTGTCAATGGGTTATATATATATATATATATATATATATATATATATACACACACACACATACATATACATACATATACATATACATACATACATACACACATACATATGTGTGTGTGTGTGTGTGTGTATGTTGCTGTTGTTGTTAGGTGCCGTCAAGTCGGTATCCGGGTATCTGACTCATAGCGACCCTCATAAGGTTTTCAATGGCTGTTTTGGGATTGCCTTGGGAATGGATTGCCAGGCCTTTCTCCCATTTTTGCGGTGCTGGGAATTGAACTCGGGACCTCAGAGACTGCATTGCAGCGCTCTACCAACTGAGCTAAATCCCAGCCATATATATGTATATATATATATATATATATATATATATATATATATATATATATATATGCATGCTGAGGTTTAGGGGGAAGAGATCATTGTGTGAACCTCCAATGGCTTTAGTGGCATAAAACACATAGACCGATATTCTTTTCTATTGTCAAACCAACCAGTGGTGAAAGCACTTCTTCACTGAGTTTTATGAAACAATAGATTATAAGATTGTGTGCTTTCTACTACACTAATTTATTGCTTTAATATTTTCTTATTTGGTTAGTTTAATCTACCTATGTGTGTGTTTTATGGATGGAATAGCTGTGCCACTTGAGAAGGTAATTAGCTGAGATCCATTTTCCAAATAGCTTTGCCCTTTCATGGACCGACAATTTTTTGTGCTGAAGTCTCCTCTACTGAGCAACAATTGGAAGAGACCTAGGGCACTGTAAAATGTGGAAGAAGAAATATGTCTTGCATTAGTGGGAAATATTACATTAGGTATTAACATTATCAGCCTTGACTCATCTGCACTGTTCTAAGACAACCACTTGAAATTGTTTCTGGATATATATGTTAGTTTTTAAAGTAACTACTCATTTTATTTAGAAGCTCCAGACTTTCATCACTGATAAATGGTTAAAAGATTTTGAAGGTAAGTTTGAGGTATTTTTTACCCACGTAATAATAATGTAGAGAGACTTTTTTTTTAATTCATTATTGATTGTGACATGGAGCCAGTTTACTTTTCTGGTTGGCTTTGGTGCATTTTTACCTATTAAATCCTTGATATTCAGAATGTGTTCCATGGAGTGGCAACATGGGCATAACCTCGGAAATGCTTAGAAACTGTAAAATCTCTGGTCTCACTCCAGAAACTGAATCAGAATCTGCATTTTAATGAGATCTCCAGGTGTGTTATATGCACATTAAAATCTGAGAAGCACTGGTATTGTGAAATCTGAGTTCCTATACAACCCAAATTTTAAGAGCTGAAGATCATACAAAAAACTGAATTTCCTTCTGTTTGTTTTCACAAGTGTAAAGAAATATGTAATCAAACTATTCTCCTTTTATATTATCGGACTAATATAGTCCAGCTTTGCTCCATCCTGGAATCAATAGTGTCTTATTGAGAGAATAGCTACAACTACGTAATATGTAAAAGTGTTGAGTCTGAGTGGATCCACTTATTTTAAAGATAGCAATTGCTTCACCAATGAAATATTTATCCTAGTTAATTGTCAACAAAGTGTCACAGAATAATATAGATGCATTGGAGGCACTGTCAACAATATTTTCAGGGGGAACTGTTTATATTTTGTTTGCTACTGTAACATAGTACCACAAAGTTGTTGTTGTTGTTGTTAGGTGCCGTCGAGTTGGTATCCGACTCATAGCGACCCTCTGTGCCACAGAGGAAATACTATTGTCGGTGCTTCTATGCTGTTCATAGGGTTTTCAATGGCAGATTTATTTTTGGGAGGGGGTTGCCAGGTCCTTCTCCCAAGCCTAGGGCTTCTGGTGTTCCCAGTGGTCTCCCATCCAGGTACTAACCAGGCCTGACCCTGCTTAGCTTCCGAGATCTGACGGGATCGGATGCCACAGGGCTACGGCTGCAGGCAGTACCACAAAAGTAGTGGCTTAAAGCATCAGAAATATATTATCTTACGGCTTTGAAAGTCAGAAGTCTCAAATGGGTCTCAGTAATGTGTCAGTGGGGCTGGAGTTTAGCTCAGTTGGTAGAGTGCCATGCTACACTCTCTGGGGACTTGAATTTGATCTCCAGCACCACAAACACGGTAGAAGTATGTGGCAATCCACTCCCAAAGCAATCTTGAAGCCATTGGCCATTGAAAACCTTTTGAGGGTCTCTGTGAGTCAGACTTGACTTGACGGCACCTAACAATGTGTCGCCTGCAGCCATAGCCCTGTGGCATAGGATCGCCTCAGATCTTGGAAGCTAAGCAGGGTCAGGCCTGGTTAGTACTTGGATGGGAGACTGCCTGGGAACACCAGGTGCTGTAGGCTTGGGAGATGGACCCGGCAACCCACTCCCAAAAATCAATCCACCATTGAAAACACTATGAAGAGCAGAGAAGCACTGACAATAGTGTTTCGCCTGTTGTACGCAGGGTTGCTATGAGTCAGATACCCACTCGATGGCACCTAACAACAACAACGTGTCAGCGGGCCTTTCCTTTCTGGCAGCTCTAAGGAAGAAGCTATTCCCTTGCCTATTCTAACATCTAGAGGATATTCGAGGTGGGATTTAGCTCAGTTGGTAGAGCGCTGCACTGTAGTCTCCGAGTTCAATTCCCAGCACCGCATAAATGGGAGAAGGGCTTGGCAATCCACTCCCAAGGCAATCCAGAAAGAGTCGGCCATTGAAAACCCTATGAGGGTCGCTATGAGTCGGATACTGACTCAACGGCACCTAAAAACAACAATAGAGGTTACTCACATTTCTTGACTTATGGCCTTCTTCCATCTTCAAAGCTAGTCTCTCACATTGTGTCACTCTAATATTAACTGTTCTTCCTTCATCTTCACATTTAAAGACCCTTCTGATTGCATTGAGTCCACTCAGAAAATCTAGAATAATCTTATTTTATGATTAGCAAACTTAATTCCACCTGAAATCTTAATACACTTTTTCCATGTAAACTAACATATTTAAAGAGTCCATGAATTAGGAAATCCATGGAGGGGGAGGTCACAATTCAGCCTACTACAGGAATTGGTAACCTTTTGGGACAATAAAGGAAGTTAAGGAAATCAGTATCTAATCCCATTATTTTGTTATCGAGGTGATTGATGTCATAGATTGAACTGTGTTCCCCCATTCATATGTTGAAATCCCAAGCATTTCAGAATGTAAACTTATTTGTAAATAACCTCAGTGTAAGGGTTGTTAAGTTACTATAAGATCATATTGGACCATAGGGGATTCCTAATCCAATATGACTGGTGTCCTTATAAAAGGGGAATGTTTGGATCAAGGCAGACATACTGGGAGAATAACATGGGAATATGTAGACAAACATCTACAAACCATGAAAAGAGGCCTGGAATACATTCATCCCTCACAGTGCTCAAAAAGAATCATCATGGGGCTGAAGGCGTAGCTCAGTGGTAAAGCCTTTGTCTAGCATGCGCAAAGTCCTCAGTTTGATTGCAGATTCCTAGCCCTCAGATCTGTGAGACAATAAATTTCTATTGTTAAACCACCCAGTGTTTGGTGGTAGTTACAGCAACTCCAGGATACTAATATAGCCAAGATTGCCCTTTAGGATATCTAAGTATCATCATCCGCAAAAGCATTTATTGTAAACTCATGGTCTATAATATCCTAGGTGTTGGACAAAGTGATTTAGACACTAAAGAACTTATGATATATATTAGATATTTTTAAAACAAGTTCTGAAATATGTTACTTTACATCTCTAGCGCTTAGTTTATTTAACTGAGAAATGGTGATATTACCTTTATTACATCTAAGGGTATTTCTTCCCTTAAAATACTGTGTTTCTATTATTTTTAATGAGTTATTAAATCCATACATTAATAAAAAGTACCAAAGCAGGTGAAGTCCTCAAAATTGTATTAAACCTTTCTTCAGGAAACTGTCTTAACTACAACCATCCGAGCTGTTCATTGCCCACTTTCTATCCTTCTACTTTAAATAGAATAAAGACATTATTGAGAGACAGCGTTGTTCCTTTGACTGTCTTGACCTCTTTGAAACTGATCTAAGACGTATGTTCAAAATGCACTACATTAATGGTATTGTGCATATGACATTCAGCTAAAATAAATTTAAATAAAGGAGTATATCCCCAAATATCTGTGATGATATATTTATATATTGAAAGCCTTTGGGAGCAGTGACTTAGATAGGGAATGGCTATTTTGCTATAAGCTCTGTTGTGATTTCATTACGGTGTGTTTTTACCATTCACAAGTGAAGCTATAGTTTCTAAGTAGCCTTAAGGATCTTTTTGAAAATATCTATTAGGTTACCTCAATCAAATATTAATTGTAAAATAACAATTGCTGAATATGGTCATGTTCAGACCCTGGATAATCCATACATTCAGATCTGGTCTGATTACCACTAAGGAATATCATTGCAATGAAAGGCCCAGAAGCATGTTACTTGCTTAACAATCTCTTCCTTTGTGTCTCATAACTACATTATAAATGAGACTGGCCAAGAGAAATACAGTGCTAACAAAAACATTAGGAGTTATTGTTAATCCTATTCTTCGAACACATGCATGCTTATGATTTGGCAATGACATGTGCTTTCAGTTTTAACGCCATGGGCTTGACACCTAGGAGTCCGAGGATATATTTTCAAAGTTCTGAAAATTCTATGACAATTTTTAAATTTGGACTGTTTATTTCACTGGTAATAAAAAGGAATCTCCAGAATATGTGTATGCACACCTACATAAGGAGCCTTTTCACTAGATATAAAGACAAAATTTATGTTTTATAGTTAAAGTAATAATTGTAAGACATCTGATGGGATAAGAATTGAGCAACCTAAGCCAGAATACCTCAGAGACCTGAAGATAGATTTTGTTGGTTTAGGGAAGATCTTGTTTTTGTTTTTGTTTGCCCCTGTCAAAGGAGGAATAAAGTAGGGGATTTACCTATGGCTGTTAGATTTGGGGTTATACTCTATGATGCTGTTACATAATTAAGCATTTTCTTAGTGTATTAAAAGTATTTGTGAGGATAATTTATTTATTATATTTCCTTGTGGTGCTAGGGATCAAACCCAGGGCCTTGTGCAGAATAGGTGAATGACCTACCACTGAATCACATCCCCAGCTATTTATTGTTATTTTTCCTGGTTTTTTTTTTTTTTTTTTTTTTTTTTTTTTTTT
>VMDO01032176.1:0-19281 GCA_007922755.1 Pedetes capensis | reverse complement strand
TTTCCACAGAAGAGCAGTGAAGTCTCCACCATTACCCAAACTCAATCAATAGCAAGCTATGGGAGGTGGATTAGTGGATCAAACACCTGTCTATAGCTTTCAGCCTTTCTGGAACCACAGGAGATTATCACATCGTTACATGTTCCTGGGGCAAATAAACTGGCAACATAGGATGAGGGCATCTTCCAGAGGAGACAACAAACATCCAGTCTTGCCTAATCTAGCAGCAAGTAGCCTCACAAACATCCTATCTTAAGTCTCAAAGAATATAGATTTATTGCTGCTGGAGTCCTAAGGCCTAAGCATTTATTCTCCTATCTGATAATTTTAGCTTGCCCCTCCTGGATGCACTGAGGGAACCCAGGCATGAAGGCTGAGCTGTGTGATAAATGCACTGGAGCCTGGACAATGAGTCCCTGACTTGGGATTTGGAATTCAAGTCATCAGAGTCTGAGACAGAGCTCCAGGGGCACAGCCTCTGGAAAGCAGGGATTGTATGTTGGTCATCCCTACAGCCACCCCTTCTGATGGGCCCATTTCCTCACACATGGTAGATGCCAGGACAGCAGGCAATGGTTGGGTGAATAAATGATCTGCAATGTGGAATCTCAAAGGCTGAGGATTCAGAGACACTGAGAGCCGTGCTGTTTTGGTGCCTATGCAAAGATGTTTTCTGGATTTTGAAAAAGGGTCACCAGAACTCCATGCAAAGTGCACTTGTAAAAGAATAGGCAATGATATCACAATGTACAAAGCATTTGTAAAGAGCCATAGGCTAGGGCCCCTTCGAGTTGGCTGAATGGGGCACGTGGCAGAGGTTAGAGAGGAGAGATGCCACTCTCTCCCACTAAGAGCTGGGTGGAAAGCTTTCATCTGGAGAGGATTGCTGGAGAGTTTCAAATTTTTCTGTTCAGCCCAAATTTATAAATAGCAGTAATTCTTTTTTGTCATAGTCAAGGCAGGTTTACATAAAGTGCCTTCTCTTAACTTTACAACACTATTCTCAACTGAGATGGGGATTCCTACTTGATAGGAAAGTCTAAAGGAGGAAACAGGATAATGCTGTACAAGACTGGGTATTTTACCTGACCTACACTGGTGGCTTATATGTTTCCCTAATTTGCATATCCCAAATCCAAAATGCTCCAAAATTTGAAATCTTTTTTATGCTGATATGATGTCATAAGTAGAAAATTCCACACTCTCCGTCACATGCAGGTACACTAAAAATATTGTATAAAACTACTCTCAGTTTATGTGCATAAAATTTACCCAAAGCCTAAAAACATAAATGAATTTCATGCTTAGACTTGGATGTTATCCCCAAGATATCCCATTATGTATTTACAAGTATCCCGCAAATTTTTTCAAAATCTGAAATAGGAAATACTTCTGGTCCCCAAATATTTTGGATAAAGGATATTTAGCCAGTATTGCTGTCCTTGATTTTCTTTAGATAGATTTGCATGCAAGGTCTCTATGGGGAATGTGTACATTATCCAATCCACTGCTGTGGAAGGTAGGGGTCACAGAAACAGGACTGGGCAGAGCTGTGGCTAGTCCTAACAAAAGCTTTAAGTGGTGCCAAGCAAGGCACTGAACCAGGTTGGCTCTTCAGAATTGTCAGAGGCTGCAGCAAGGAGGCTGGGCCTTTCCACCCCGCACTGATGAGTCATGATTTCATGCAGCCCTCAAAGGAGACAGATCCTGGGAAAGGCAGCTTTTTAAACTGAGACCATCCCCAAAGGAGATCCAAGTTGAAGGCCATTCCCTGGGGCATGTCTGGAGACTGAGAAAGGAAACTCTTCATTCCTGAGGGATAGCTGGGTGTGTCATAGAACCTTCCCCAATTAGTAAGTAACAGAGTTAGGGAGGCCACAGTGAGTACATGGCAGTGCTAGGGAGAGAATTTGTCTTCTGACTTCTAATCTGGTCCTCTTCAGAGGCCTGAGACTCTTCTCAATCACCTGGGATTTCTGTTCTTCACTGTGCCACAAATTCTTCTACCTCTTTCGATCTTGCACTAATGAAGGTTCAGCTGCTAAAAGTACTCACCTTGACTTTGCCTAAATATCAGGGGACTGAGTTTACTCAAAACCAAAAAAGAATCCAGAGGGTGAAACCCCAGCACTGGGAGGGCAGAGACAGGAGCATCACAAGCTCAAGGCCAGCCTGGTCTGTATAGCAAGACCCTATCTAAAAGAAACTGGCCCCCCACCCCACCCCCACACACACGAGAAAAGGTGAGGGTTTTTTCAAATTATGCTTATCTTTGTGAAGGTAATCCTATTTTCGCCATGTTATCCCTCATTTGAAATGATACCTTCTTGTCCTCCCCCAAACACACTATAAAGGTCTCTTTAAATGAAGATTTGGGCCATAGACCTCTCTAATTAGTATCTCAAGGGATAAAGCCCTGGAATCCACCTTTTTCATAAGAACCTCCAGGGAGGCTAAAGCATATTACAATCTGTGAAGCACTGCTACAAATTCACCATAGCAAAGTCTAAAGTGATGATCACATCTTTCTTTGTGCCTGTAAGCTGATTCCCAAGGCAATATATAGAATCAAAAACTTCTCAAGTCAAAAGACATCTTGGAGATTATTGAGTCTCCATTTTTGAGAAGGAAAAAAATCAATCCCAAAAATGAAGACTTACATGCCCAGGGTAAAAGAAGGACCAGAGCCTGGCTCCTACTAAGTCACAACTTACCACTTTAGCCAGTTTCCTCTCAAAGAGGAGTTCCAACTCCTTTCTAGCAATGAAACAATGATTTTAAAAAGTGTTCTAGGACTCTTCTGAAGGACATATCACAAGAATAAAAAAGATCTTGTTCATCTAGGTCTATTATAAGGACCCTATGTTGTTGTTGTTAGGTGCTGTTGAGTTGGGTCTGACTCATAGTGACCCTGTGTACAACAGATGAAACACTCCCTGACACTGTGTCATGCCCAGCACTATGTCAGCGCTTCTCTGCTATTCATAGGGTTTTCAGTGGTTGAATGTTTCAGGAGTGGATTGAGAGGTCCTGCTCCCTAGCCTACAACACCCAGTATTCCCAGGCGGTCTCCCATCAAAAGTACTAACCAGGCCGACCCTGCTTAGCTTCTGAGATCTGAAGGGATCAGATGCCAGGATGGTAGAGCGGCAGGCAAAGACCCTATAGTATCACCTATAACCACTCCCAACTTGCATATCCTGTTCCTAGAGACACTGGATGCTTATTGATCTCAAAATGGTTCACTTAATGGAAGAGGACACTTGAAACTCATCCATGCCAAAAGAATTGGTATTTCCTTCTATAATTCTTTAGAAACAGACTTTAAATGTATAACTTACTTTTCTTCAGAAGTGAACTTAGATCCTTAAATAAGGGATAAGAGAGAAGATGGATATTCTAGGGTATGATTATATTTTAGATTTTTTCATTTGAAATCTCTCATTCTTCAATTAACAGCTATTATAAAACCAGCAATGAGGATGATGATGATAAGGATGATGATAGAAAAATCAACCTACACTTCCCTCTTTAGTCTTGGTATTCAATGACTCAAATAAGCATAAAATATGAAAGATGTGGCTGCTTCTATTGGTATCTGTGATTCTCCAGATCCTCAAATGCCTGTTGTTAATTCCATTTATAGAAAATTGAGGAAATAAACTAACTCTTAATTTGATGCCTATGAAAATATGACAGGCTGGCAAGTCAGCACAGCCAGAAATCTGCTTTAACTGTTGTTCCTGCCCATTAATTCCATTAAAAGTTGTAGAATTCAAAGCTCAGCTTGGAGAGACATAGAGATCTTCTGCTTCTGTACAGGGACAGTGAGCAATTCCAGCCAAGAAGTCAGCAGGCTAACAGCTTCAGGTCTGGCTCCTGCCAACACCTGCTAAACGTTTAAGAAACAAGCTTTCTCTCCCGATGACTCGAGTCCTGCATCCACTGCCGGGTAATCTTCATACCCAAGTCTTACCACCTAAAACTGCTCCCAACAGATATGGCTGGAGGAACAGGAGGGTATCTTCTGGATCATACTGCTGTCTCTAAGCTACCCTGACTTCTCAGCATCTCAGAAAACCAAAAAGAGCTGCTGTCTTTTTCAATTAAAAACAAAGAAGACAAACACAGCTTCAGCAGTATTGTCACCCCCAGATGCAGCTTCAGAATCCAGATATCAGAGGACAAGCATTTAGCCATCTCTCATACTCACTAATAAGAGCTGGAAATAAGTCCTTGTCCCCCTAGAACCAGTCTAGATGGAGCAAGCCAAACATTATGACTTAAGATGAAGTTTCTCAAGAACTACTCTAATTAGAAATGGCTCCTCTCTCACCACTAAAAACTGTTCCTTTTAGAAATGTATTAGGCTAAAAATGCTTCTGGGAGTAAGGGAATTCTCACATACCACTGGTCAGAAAATAATTAATTAATCTATTATGGGAAACAATATAAAGGTTCCTCAAAAAACTAGAAAGAGAACTATTATATAATCCAGCAATCCCAGTCCTAGGTACATACCCAAAGGAAATGAAATGAGTGCATCAAAGAGACATCTGTACTTACATGTTATTGCACCATTATTCACAATAGCCAAGATGTCAACCTAGGTTTCTATTGATGGATGAATGAATAAAAATTATGTGGTACATATACACCATGGAATATTATTCAGTCATGAAGTTGAATGAAATCCTATCACTTGCAGCAACATGGATAGAACTGAAGAACATTCTTTTAAGGAAATAAGTCAGGCACAGAAAGATAAATATTACATGTTCTTGCTTTTGTATTCATGCTAAAGTTTACCTCAAAAAGGTACTATAGAATTGTTACCAGAGCCTAGGAAGGTTATAAGGGAGGAAGGGATGGAGAAAGAATGGTTAACAGGTACAGAACTGCTACTGTATGGGAGAATAACAAAAAAAAAAAAAAAAAAAAAAAAAAAAAAAAAAAAAAAAAAAAAAAAAAAAAAAAAAAAAAAAAAAAAACTTCTAATGTTCTGTAGTACAGTAAGATAACCATGTTGTTGTTAGGTGCTGTGGAGTCAGGTCCAACTCATAGCCACTCCTATATACAACAGTTAAAACACTACCCAGCACTGTGCCATGCTCAGCACTATTGTCAGTGCTTCTCTGATATTTATAAGGTTTTCAATGGCTGATTGCTTTTTGTGAGTGGGCTGCCAGGTCCTTCTCCCAAGCCTACAGCATTCAGTATTCCCAGCCAGTCTCCCATCCAAATACTCACCAGGCCCAATCCTACTTAACATCCAAGATCTGACAGGATCAGACACCACAAAGGTACAACTGCAGGCATGATAACTACAGTAGAAAAAAACAATTGACTATTTTTAAATAACCAATAGAATTTTGAATGCTCCCAACACAAAGAAACGATAAATGTCTGAGTTAATAGATATGCCAATATCCTCAATCTGATTACACATTGCACACATATTGAAATAATATAATATACGCCATAAATATGTACATTTCCTACATATCTACATTTTAGGGTAGATTTGAGTACCACTTGTATGCCATCAATAGAAATTAACACTGATTTTAGGAAGAAAGTAAAATTTGTCTCCAGGATCTGAGATAACTCATAGACTTGAAGGAAGAGCACTAATCACAGGTTGCTTCAAGGTTCCAGTGGCCAGGGGAGAAAATCTCAGTGGTCACTGTTTACTGGCTGCCCACTCCTATTCTGGGTCAGGGACGCAGACGATGTCAGCAATCCTAGAAGGAATGCAAGGTATCACAGAGAAGAAGCCAAACAGGCAGAAACAATATAATCCCCTATCTTATTCAAGTTTCCACAAACATGTCTATGTTTACTTGTGGAGATTTTTCTGACTACAAATGTCATACATTTCTATTACATAAAATGTGCTGCAAGAACTCACCATGAGTCAAGAGACACAGGTTACATCTCACTTTGTGGAGGGGAGAAGGAAAGGAGAGCAATAAACACATCTTGCAAACTAAGTATCCTAGAAATAAACAGCCAATGTTCAGATTTCTAGAAAAGGAAGTGCAAGGTCCACCCCAGCTACTTACAAATGTCTTTAGCTCTTACCACAGTTATTCCATGACTTTCTTAGAAGATGAAATATATGCTATTAACTGCACTGTTTCTTACTAGCTAGATGATGAATGACATACTCTAATCAGATGTTAAATTCACTCAAGGAAAACCATCCCTTACATATCGAGGAAAAGATATTATCATGTATATGAAGAATTTTGAGTACTACTAGCCAGTATTGTAATTTCAAGGTCCTTTTATTCTATATTATTATATAACATAGTATTGGAGTAACTCAAGGAAAGGACTAGGGACAGATTCACAGATTCCATAGTACTGGACTCCACCCATTTCCTCCCCTCTACTGGTTAGGTATTATGCACAGAAAATATACAATCAGGTATTTGAGTGCATCTTCAGATTTCTAATGTGACAAAGAAGTTATATCCACCCACATCTGTAGGAACTTCTTACAGCATTAATAGATAATAGAAATGCTAAAATAAATATATTATACAATAATTATTGCCTGTAGCCATAGCCCTGTGGCATCTAATCCTCAGATCTCAGAAGCTAAGCAGGGTCTGGCTTGGTCAGTACTTGGATGGGAGACTGCCAGGGAACACCAGGTACTGTAGGCTTGGGAGAAGAACCCAGCAACCCACTCCCAAAAATCAATCCACCATTGAAAACCCTATGAACAGCAGAGAAGCACTGACAACAGTGTTTGGCCTATTGTATATAGGGTCACTATGAGTCGAATACGGACTCAACAGCACCTAACAATAACACCACCACAACAATTATTTGTAAGGCACTATGTTGTTCTAATAGATAATGACTCGTGTATTGGGTTGGTGTTTCTGAGAATAACCAAGATGTGTATCATGTGGTCCTTGCCCACAGGGAGATTTTAATCTTTGGAGTTAATCATGAACTCATTGATCAGTGTAAGACAGTGCCTACAATTTTAGAAGGAAAAGCATGGTTCTGCTCCTCATCAGAGTTTACAATCCAGTGAAGAAGTCAGACGGCCAGGAGCTATGGTGTATGCCTGCAATTCCAGCTGCTCCAGAGGCTGAGGCAGGAGGATCACAAGTTCAAAGGTAGAGGCAGCCTGTGCAACTCAATGAGGTTCTGCCTCAAAAATAAAAAAGGATCTAGGGGTATGGCTTAGTGGTGGAGCATTCACCTAGTGTGTACAGGCTCTGGATTCAAACTCCCAGGACTGAAGAAGGAGGAGGAGAAGGAGAAGGAGAAGGAGGAGGAGGAGGTGGAGGAGGAAGAGGAAGTGGAAGAACAAGAAGGAGGAGAAGGAAGAGGAGGAGGCGGAGGAGGAGGAGGAAGTGGAAGAACAAGAAGAAGGAGAAGGAGGAGGAGGAGGAGGAGGAGGAGGAGAAGGAGGTGGCGGCATCATCAGAGTACTTGACAAATACTAAATAAGGGTACTATCACAGCCAGGTTCCATGTGTCCATGTCTTATCCCAAGGACTTGGGAGGCTGAGGCAGATGGATTGCCAGTTTGAGGCCAGAGGCAGCCTGAGTAACTTAGTGAGACCCTGTCTCAAAATAAAAAACAAGGAGGCTGAAGGTTCATCTCAGTAGTAGAGCATTTGCCTAGCATGTTCCAGGCCCTGGGTTCAACCACCCAATCTTCCTCCACCCCCCCCCCAAAAGTAGGTACACCCTAATATGAAAGAATTAGGAATATATCACTAGAAAGCTGTGACTAACATGAAGAGACAAATATTTGTTAAAAATTCAAGGTAATCATTGCAACTCTGCATTCTTATGGGTTTTCTTGAATAGAAGAAAAAAGTAAAGACTGATTTATGCACATAAAAATAATAAAAATACTTTTTGTGTGTGGTTGCTCTGTGTGTTTCCAAGTGGCATCACTTAATCCTCTTAATTGCACAGTTAAATAGATACTGGGCTTGTTTATTTATTTTTTTCTATGTAGGAAAACAGAGCTGAGAGTAACAAGGGATTTATTTGTCTGAGGTTCTATAGGAATGAACTGAGGGAGCCATGATTTGAACCCAGTTCTGTCCATTTCCAAGCCCAACCCTGTGAACTTCTCCAACCACACTGTCCTGTGAACTTCATCCATCACTTGTGTGATGATGGAAAAACAGCAAGAATGCCTGGCATTGGAAGTCAGTGACTTACCAGGTAAAGAAATGCAACGAGGCCCCTCTGGTACCTTCCTTTAGCATGATGTCTCCCTTCTCAGTGCATCTTGACTAGCATGTTTCAGGGACACCAGGGGAGGCAGCTGACCTCCTGAAGCAGGCTGTCAGGGCTAAGAAAAGCCAGGCATCAAAAGCCGAGTGACTCTGCATCTCCCAGGTAGACATAGGACTTCCCACTTGTTTTCAGCATACCCCCAGCTGCAGTGACCAATTGGTCCAATTGTAGTAAATTAATTGCAGGATGTGTGCAGAACTTGTAGAAAGGAGACCTGCTGAAAAGGGCCAGGCTAGAGCTTTCACAGACATCTTGCCACCAAGGGAAAAGTGGTGTGAGAATAGAGCTAGCTGAGAAAATGGCACCAAGTGACAGGAAAGAGTAATCCAGTCCACATAAATTGTTTATATTCCTGTATCCAGCAGGCCAGAAGCACCTTCTGCCATAAGCCCTTCTCATTACATGAGCCAATTAAGGTCTTTTCACCTAAAAAAATAAATACTCATGTGAAATGTTTTGTCATTTCCAACCAAGAGTTCTAACTTCCTCAACATAAATGTGGTTCATAAGGAGGCTGAGGGACTTGCCCAAGGTCATGATGTCTTTTAGTGGCTGAGAGAGCCCATGAGCCCAGATCCCCTAACACCCAGCTCACAGTGTATTCTAGTTTTTCCATGCCTCTTTCTTGTTGGCATCAATAAATATGCCTTCCTCGCTTTCAAACAGGAGGAGTTTAAATACAATCTGACCTGGAATCACCTACCAGTGTGCAGCGGTTCTGAGTTTAACTCATCACGATCTCCTCTGCTCAGGACAAGAGAGCCACTGGATGTAATTCGCAAATGTGCAGAGTCACAGTGCCTTTAATTATCTCTGTGACATGCAAGAATGGCCTCAGAGCCAGAGCTGTGCAACCAACTGTCCCCCTCAGTGTGGTTTCTATAGCATGGCCACAGATAGCTTCTAAATTTAAGCTCGCTCAGCTTTCTAATTGGGTGGTTAAATATTGTCTCCCGCCCACTCTTGCTACTAGCTTAGCCTCAGGCTAGTAATTACCAGAAAGACAGGTCAGTTGTTGAGGGTGCACCAACTCCATCATTTCTGACATCCTACACAATGACAGGCTTGCCCTCTATCTCTTAGCAAATCTGGGTTAGCCAGGGTTTGGCTTCCTCCTCATGAATGCAGGATACCCAGTATTCACATCCCTGACTTAAATTATTTAGCTGGAATGTCTTGCGGCTAAAATGTATCTGTCCACTCAACAAATGTTTGTTTATTCTGGATCTTTTCTGTACCTATCTCTCTTCTCTGCCTTGGGTATGCAGAAGAGAGTTAGACAATTTCTTGCCCCCATGGAGGCTAATGTCCTGTAGGAGAGATGGATAGTGATCTAGTAAAAGATCAAATGAATACAGAAATAAATACAAATTGTGTTAAAAGCCAAAAAGGGAAAAGAAATGAATGCAATGAGGAACACGGGGAACATCTAATTCAGATTGAGGAGAAAGGACAAGAACAGCCCCTGGGAAGAAGTGACAAACAAGCTGAGTGCCAAATGAGAAGGCTCCTTGCAGGTCAGAAGGAAAAGCAGGGAACTCCACAGATGGAAAAGCAGCAGAGAAGCCCAAGGCAGAAGGCTACCGATACACTGAAGAGCTGAAAGAAAGTGAGACTGTAAGGAGAGAGAGACGGAGACAGTGACAGAGACAGAGAAAAGAGCAAGCGCACAAGCTAAAGACAAAGTTGAAAAGTAGAAGGACCGTGTAGAAAGGACATCATGTTAAGAAATTCAGGTTTATTCTACGTGTAACACAAGCCATTGGTGATTTCAGTCACATGTCCATTCAGTCAGCAGTTCATGAGCATCTGCCATGTATCACACATCATTTTACAGACCAAAAATATGTCAGTACAAACAAATAACAGATACCCTGCCTTCCCTGGAGCTTGCATCCAAGATGGGGAATTTAACATAGACAGGTCTTATTTCTCCCATATTTTTGAAAAGATGACCTTGGTTTTCTGCAAAGAATGAAAGAAGGGAGGCCAGGCAGCTGCTGTGTGGTATCAGCAGGAGACACAGAGCAGGGAAGCTTCCTGTGCTTGGAGGACATTACTATTGACGTCCTTTCAGAAAGGCATTTGAGCTGGCTTTTTCTTTTTTGGGTTTTTTTTTAATGCCTTTTTTCTTCTTGCTAGGGTGGTAAATGGTATTGCTTGGCTCCATTATTTCATCTCCCCAGTGGTCAAAAGAAATATAGTGAGAGACCAGCTGAAGCTGAACTGCAGTACATGGTCCAGAAATGACCAGCACAGGGCAGCGCCTGGGAGACTGAAGTAAGTGGCTTTGCCCCCCAGGCTTCCCGTGGGAGACTGCCCTTGGGCTGACGCAGAGACAGCCTGCTCCTCAGCCCTGCCAGCAACACATCTTTTTCTCCTCACAAGCAGACCCTCCATGGTTTCCCTTTACCACACACGGGCACACATGGCCCTTAAAGAAAGAACTAATGCAAACTGGGTCTGACAGAGAATGAATTCAGAGCCATGGCCACATAACCAGACAGGCTCACCCAACGTTTCTCAAAATGGGATCCAAGGGGCACTGAGGAGTAAATCATTGTCCAGAATCCTTTGTCAGGGCCATTCCCAGCTTTCAGAATGAAGCCCAGGAATGTTCATTTCTCACCTTATCCAGGAAGTTTGAGGGATTTTTGTTGTGTGGTTTTTTGTTGTTGTTGTTTTGTTGTTGTTGTTCTTGTTGTTGTTGTTAGTTTGTTTTGCTTCACTTCTACCATAAGAACTAACTCATTTAATTAAAAGTAAACCACTCAACTTAAGTGCCTGCTCGCCTCCCCATGATTAGAGGTTGATGGGAACCAGGGAAGACAATGTGATCTCAAAAAGTCCTCCCTTCACAGGGACCCACGGGAGGCAGGATGTCCCTGTGATGAAGAAGCTTTGGAGTGAGCCCAGTGTAGCTTCAAACGGTAGATATGGCAGTCGCTAGCTCTGTATCCCTGATGAGTTTCTTAAACTCTCTATATTTTAGTTCCGCCCATCTGGAAAATGGAGACAATACCCCACCTATATTTGTTGTGAAGAATGAGACAAAAAAGTGACATCATTGTAATAAATTTAGCACAAGTGGGGTCTTAGAGCATGGTTATGATGGAAGTGATTTTTCTATGATTTTTTCTTCTTTATTTGGCTCCTATTAGGTCTGAAGGGAGATTATAGAAGAAAAAGATGGGAAAATATTATAGAACAACAGATTATCTGTTCTTTTCTCTCTAAAAGTGAATTTCTGTTCACCATGGTCACCATTTGAGGAGTGATTCTTTAGCAGAGGGCACATAAATTCCAACCTGAATCCCTTACTTACGTGGAGAAATAATTATTCCCAGAAGGAATAGGAGCAGAACAACCACACTCTAGTTCTCTTGTGCTCCCTCAAGGCTGCCACAGCTGGGCTTGTCAGAAAACCCCTCCTTGAACCATCCCCAGAGATCTTCCCAACCAGGAGTTGATCTGAGGCAACTGGAGGAAAGGGCAGGAAAGAGGAAGAAGTGAAGGTGCCATGTAATGCCATAACCAGAACTGCATTCTGTTTTAAACATAAAGCCTAATCATATATATATATTATATATGAATATGAAGGCCTTCAATATAATATATGGCATATAATATATATCACATTATATACCATATAAATATAGATACATATATGACATATACATTATATATCTCATATATATATAAGATATGGGGCTGGGATTTAGCTCAGTTGGTAGAGCGCTGCGCTGCAGTCTCTGCAGTCCCGAGTTCAATTCCCAGCACCGCAAAAATGGGAGAAGGGCCTGGCAATCCACTCCCAAGGCAATCCCGAAACAGTCAGCCATTGAAAACCCTATGAGGGTCGCTATGAGTCGGATACCGACTCGATGGCACCTAACAACAACAACATATATAAGATATAACCTGCAGCCGTACCACTGTGGCATCTGATCCTATCAGATCTCGGAAGTTAAGCAGGGTCAGGCCTGGTTAGTACTTCGATAGGAGACAACCTGGGAATACCAGGTGCTATAGGCTTGGGAGAAGGACCCGGCAACCCCCTCCCAAAAAACAATCAGCCATTGAAAACCCTATGAATAGCAGAGAAGCACTGACAATAGTGTTTTGCCTGTTGCTATGAGTTGAATACCAACTCAACAGCACCTAACAACAACAACATATATAAGATATATCCCAAATGGCAAAAGGGGAACCCAAGGCATAGAGAAGCAAAGTACCCTCTTCAGAATTGGTGATCATATTAGCAAAAGTCAACTCCATTGCCATATCTTCATATTCTAATGGCTGTCTTCATCCTATGACCCAGACTTATCCATTTTAGATGTGACCCTCCTAAGCTCACATTTAGCTATTCTGAGTTCCAAAGCCAGGGGTGTAAACCAAAACATGTGTTGTTTGGATGGAGACAAGAAAGAGGCATAAATAAAAAGTGATTCCAAACAGGACCTCAGCCCCTGAGAAAAGAACTCATACTCATCGATACAGTGGGAACATCCAAGTGAAAAAGCTGGTAACAAATGACACCACTTTCAAGAAACAATAATGATAAGAATGATGTCAATATAAATGGACTAGAAATCATATGTAATTGTTCTAACAAGATAAAAACAAAGACCACTACAGGAAAAGTTTCTATCTTAAACAGAACTGGAACCCAAGGACATATAGAAAAATACTACTAAGTAAAAGACAGATAAGACTTGGATGGGAAACTTAGATGGGAAGCGGGGAGGGGGGAAGCATAGGGGAGGGTAAGGGGTAACCTATATGAATAATGTTTATCAAATTGCATATATGAAAATTGTCACAATGAAAAGCATGTCAAAATGAATCACATTATGATGTACATTAAAAATTTCTAATAAAAAAAAAAGAAACAATAATGATACGTGCTGGAGCTTCCCTGTAGAATTCTTGAACATCTTCAGATCTGGGGAGGTCCTGTTATTCATTGTGATGGCTGCTATCTTTGCCTAGAACTTCACTCCAGTTCCCCTCACCACCATGTTTTCTGAAGAGACTCTAACACTCAGACCACAAAGAGGGAATATAATCCTCAGAAACTCAAGACTGTTCTATATGCATTGGCCACAGCATTTGACCCAGAGCTATTTTTGTGGCCCTAGCCAACCAGAGCACTTTACAGGAATTGTCTAAAGAGGCTGGCTGAGAACAAAGTCTTTTCCTCTCTATCCATGAAGCATAAGGATGTAGTGTGCTGTACAGAGCCATATCCTTCAGCATGGAAGATCATGAGAAAACAAGCTGATGTCTTGGGGAAAGTTTGGGATTAGGGGAGAATAAACATGAATACCATCAAGGCCTGAGCTGTAGGTCCTGGTGTACAGCTCTCTACTTCAATGAGATGTCAGGTTTTCCTCCACCTACAAGAACTTGGAATTCCATTAATACAGTTATATCAGGCATCAGGATTAAAAAACCCAGTAGTCCAGGTGATGTGCTGACTAACTCTCTGTCACAGTTTGCAAATAAAGTGTCCCCCAAAGACCATGTGTTTTAACATTCAGTAAACAGCTGGTGGCACTGTACTGGGAGGTAAAATTTTGAAGGTGGGATTCTTGTTTTATGGGTGTAGCTCCCTGGGGGCAAGCACTTGCAGGTTTTTACCCCAGACCCATGCAGCCCTGATCTGTCTCTTCCTGCTCAAGAAAATGTAAGGTTGTCTGCCATGGGCCCTGCCATTTGCCACTGCCATGCCTGCCCAGTCACCATTATGGATGAATTCTTCTGTGAGCCACCAATAAATATCTCTTCACCCTAATTTGTTGGGTTTGGTTTTCCTGCTACATGAAACAGCTGACTAATACATGAACAAAATAGATGTTTCCTCTTCAAGACTTTACTCCTTAAAAAATAATACCATTTTCAGTGTTAACAGAAAAAAAATTAACTACTTTGGGATAAATGTGACAAAAACACATTATAAGAACTATATACTGAAAAAATTATAAAGCCTTTCTATGATAAATTAAGGAGTTTTAAATAAATTGAGAGACATACAGTGCCTATAGATGGGAATACTCAACATTATAAAGATATTCATTCTTCCCAAATTGATATATAAAGTAACACAGTCCCAAACAAAATCTCAGAAGGATTTCTGGAGAAAGTGACAAGGTGATTCTAAAATTTGTGGAAATCCAAAGGACTCTGAATAGCTAAAATAGCTTTTAAAAAGAACTTTAAGAAGTTGGAAGACTGATAGTACCCAGTTTAAAGATGCATTATAAAGCTATGGACATTTTTTTCAACTTCAGCACTATTGACATTTTGGATGAGTAATTCTTTGTTGTATGGAAGATTTTCTCTGTATTGTAGGATATTTAGTAGCATTCTTGACATTTACCTTTTAGATATGAGTAGAACTCCTTCCTTAATTGTCACAACCAAATGTGTTAGCAGCCATTGCCAAATGCCCCCTAGGGATCAAAGCCACTGAGCTATAGTAATCAAGATAGTGAGGCACTGCCCTAGAAAGAGACAGATAAATCAGCAGAACATAATACTAAGTCCCACAAATAGACCCACACATATATGACCAATTGATTTTTGACAACAACCCAAAGAAAACTCACTGGGGAAAAGGTCATTTCAACAAATGGCATTTTAACAATTCAATCTCAATAGGTCAAAAAAATTTCCAATGCAATTCATACCTCGTACTATATATAAATATTAACTCAACATGAATTCTAACCTAAATGTAATACAAAACTTCTAAATCTAGAAGAAAATATACATTAAGATGTTTATGATCTAAAATTTTTAGCTATAACACTGAAAGAATGAACTGATAAATTGCATATATTCTTTCTTTAAAACAATGAATTGATAACTCACATGCAATGAAAACTTAAAATCTTTAGTCCTTAAAATACATCATGACCATGAAAAGAAACAGATGGGTAGAAGTCTTGTTTTCAAACCATACATCTGATAAAGGATTTCATGTAGACAATAAAAATAAATCTAAAGTGTAATAAGAAAAAAGCAAACAGCCTTATTCAAAATGGGTAAAGGATTTTAATAGATACTGCATCAAAGAAGACATGTGGGTGGGAAATAAGCACATGAAAAGATGTTCAACATCACTAATTTTCAGAGAAATGGACATTAAAACCACAATGCAATACCACTGTATACCTATAAGAATGGCTAAGCTTCAAAGGACTAACCATACCAAACTTGTAGAGAAACTAAGACTCTTAGGCACTTCTGGGAATGTAAAATGGCTTAACCACTTTGGGAGACAGGTGCCTGTTTCCTTAAAACACTAGGTACATACTTCCTATACTGGCTTGGTAGGGCTGATGTAACAGACAGGGTGATTCCACTGTTTATTGCCTTGATTCTAGGAGAGAGATGCCCAGGTTAGTTCCTTGTTAAGACAGTGTGGAAGAGTGTTTCAGGCATTCCTCTGGTATCTGGGGCTGGCTGGAAATCTCCAGTACTCCTTGTCCTCTAAAAGCACCATGCCAGTCTCTACCTGTATCTTCACATGTCACCCTTCCTGTATTCAAATTTCACCCTTTTAAGAATTTCAGTCATACTGGATTCAAGCCTCTCCTGATGACCTTACTTAAGCTTGACTACCTCTGTAAAGACCCTATTTCCAAAATAGATCACATTTAGAGTTGCTGCAGGTGCAAACTCCACATGTTTTGTGGGGAATAGAATTCAATTCATAACACCTACCACATAATCTAGTCATTCCTATATAAAAGTATAGGTCCATATTATATTAATTACTTTTCACATCAGTATAACAAAATATCTAACTTAAAGGAGGAAGGATTTTTTTTGTGTGTGGTAGTGGGGGTTGAACCCAGGGCCTCACGCTTGCATGCTCTGCAAGTGATGGACCACTGAGCTGCACCCTCAGCCCATTTTTTTACTTTTTGAGACAGGGTCTTACTAAGTTATGCAGACTGCCTCTGGTCTCGAACTTGCGATCCTCCTGTCTCCGCCTCCCGAGCTGCTGGAATTACAGGCATGCACCACCGTGCCCGGCTGGAGGAAGGATTTATTTTGCCTCATGGTTTCACAGAATTCAATCCATGTCACTTGGCCCCAGGTGCTTGGTAGCAGGAGTGTGTGTTGGAGGAGAACTGTATATTTCAGGGCCGGACAGGAAGGAGAGAGTACAACAGGAAGTGCCCAGCAGTACTATACTGCCAATGCCCCACCTCCACTGATCTACTTCTGCCTGCTATGCCCCACCTCCTAAAGTTTCTACAGTGTCCCAAAATAGCACTGCCAGCTACAAAGCAAACATTCAAAACATGAGCCCCTGGGGGTCATTTCATATCCAATCCATAATACATATATTCACAGCTGCATTATTCATAATCACCCAAAACTAGAAACCACAGATCCACAAACAAATGAGAAGATTAAAAAATTATGGCATATCTATATAATAGAATGGGCCTGCAGCCATAGCCCTGTGGAATCCGATCCCATCAGATCTTGGAAGCTAAGCAGGGTCGGGCCTGGTTAGTACCTGGATGGGAGACCGCCTGGGAATACCAGGTGCTGTAGGCTTGGGAGAAGGACCTGGCAACCGCCTCCCAAAAATCATCTGCCATTGAAAACCCTATAAACAGCAGAGAAGCACTGACAATAGTCTTTCCCTTGTTGTACAGAGGGTCGCTATGAGTCAGATACCGACTCCACAGCACCTAACAACAACAACAACATATAATAGAATACTACATGGCAATAAAAATGAATTAACTATCAATCTATAAAATGATATGGATGAATGTCAAAGTAAATTATACTGAATAGTAGAAGCCAAAGAGGAATACATCTTTTCTAATTCCTGTTATATAAAACTAAAGAAAATGCAAAACAATTTATGGTGACAGGAAGCAGGTGATTAGCTTCCGGGTGACAGGGAAGGGGTTGGGGAGAGTCAGGAGGTGTGATCACAAATGGAAACAAGGAAACTTTGGGGGACAACTGCATTTGTTCACTATCTTGATTGTAGCAGTAGTTTTGTGTGTTCGCACATGAGTCAAAAAGTATCAAAGTGTACTTTAAATATGTGCAGGTTGTGTGTCAATTATACATCACCAAAGCTGTTGTTTTTTTTTTAAGAACTTGTACATAAGTCAGGACCATCTGATAATGCAAACAATAAAAAGCTATCATGCTAGTCTGCTGATGATTCTATAAGGCAGTTAGGACACCTTCAAGAAATGATGCCACTCCATCATTTAAAGACAAGATACCCATGTTTCTACAGTAGTTATCATCTGGAAACATCCTCCAAGATGCTATGAAAGGAAACATGACTGTCTAAGTGAGGTAAGATGCTTTAGACTAGGGGAAGAATGCCTGCAAACAGTGACTACCCCACATAGTTAAGATGGAAAGAGGAAATGCTCTAGAGAAAGGGAACATTTTCAGGTTGATTTGTCCTTCCAATGTCATATCAACTCATTTATTCAACACACATATACTGAGCACATAGAAGTTCCTCAAGACTCAGGAGCAGTGATGAATTAGATCCGCTCTTGATCTGCAGGGAGCACCTAATCTGGTGGCCAAAGGGCAGAGGCTAATTTATTTGCTATCTTATTCTTTTAATAACTGGATGTTATTTGATGTAGCAAAGTGGAAGAGAACCTGGACATTTAATCAACATCTCTAAGAGACAGCAAGGAGAGTGACTTGCAGAACAAGTACTAGAATCAGAGACTCTCCCCTCAAACTGTGGCATTAGCTAAATTAATGAACCTCTCTTAAACTTCAATCCCTCATTGGTAAAGAGCAATAAGAAAAGTATCTACATTAAAGAGTTGACCTGTGACTTCACAAGTTAAATCCTCACCAGAACATTCTCCCCTTACCAAGACACTGTTTTATCAGGATTCTGTGAGTAGAGGATGCTCAGTACTGGGAATCACAAAGGAGAGAGAGGAGTGGGCTTGTCTCTTCCAACCACTTCTGTACATGACCCATCAGAATATGAATCTATCATAAGTACATAAATTTCCAGACCACCTAAATCAACATTTTGCTTTTGATGGTAATATGTACCAAGGAGTATGGGGAAAAAACATACAGTTTACTTCCCTGGTTGTTGTTGTTGTTGTTGTTAGGTGTCACAGAGTCATGTCCAACTCATAGTGACCTTCATGAGGTTTTCAATGGCTGATTCTTTCAGAATTGTTTTGGGATTGAACTGCCACATCCTTCTCTCATTTTGGCAGGCTGGGGATTGAACCCAGGGCCTCAGAGAGCACAGAGCAGCACTCTATCAACCAAGTTAAACCCCAGCCCCTTGGAGCTAGGACAAAAGAGTAGAACTTCCTCCTACATATTAGAGGATCCTTAAACGCTATGCTTGCAAAATTAAATTTGGCTAAATTACTTGTAGTCTGGAATACAGAGTGAGAAAGGATACAGCTAGAGTCTATAGAATTAACCTATAGTCTACAGTCTGGATAAGAGTAATTTGGATTTCACCTATTAATTAATTGGAATAGACTCAGTCAAGCCAATGTTTAACAACTTGAAAGGAAAACAACCAATTGATGTTATCTTGTTCTTCTAACTGACTACTGCTTGACGTTGCACAGTGAATGAGAATCTGGATGTTTAATCAAAATCCCCAAAAGACAGCTAAGAGAGTGGTTGTAGGACAAGCACTGGAATCAGAGGCTCTTCTACCAACCCATGTGACATTGGCTAGTGACCCTCTCTTAAATTTAAATCCCTCATTTATAAAGATGATAAAAGTACCTACATTAAAGAAGCACCTGATCTGAGAATTTAATGAGTTAGTATGTAGAGTCCCTGGTTCATGGTAACTTAAAAATAAAATATATCATCAACATCTTAGGAGTGGTAGTAGTATTGCCATTGTTATTTATGTTTTTGATCTGACTTGTGTCTAGGTATGCCTCCATTGGTAGGACTTTTCAACCCATTTTTTGAACTTTCATTCAC
>VMDO01032175.1:0-19268 GCA_007922755.1 Pedetes capensis | reverse complement strand
CTTCGTTTCTGTCACCAAGACCATATTTTCCAACTACTGAGCCTTCTTCTTTGTTTCCAACCTTTGTGTTCCAGTCACCAGTGATTATCAGTATGTCTTGATTGCATGTTTGATCTATTTCAGATTGCAGAAGCTGATAGAAGTCTTCCCTTTCTTCATTTGTGGCCTTAGTGGTGGGTGCATAAATTTGAATAATAGTTCAAATTATTATTCAAATAATAAATTTGAATATTAACTGGCCTTCCTTGTAGGTGTATGGATATTATTCTATCACTGACAACATTGTATTTCATGACAGACCTTGAAATGTCTTTTTTGAAGGTGAATGCAACCCCATTTGTCTTTAGTTTATCATTCCCAGCATAGTAGACCATATGATTGTCTGACTCAAAATGGACTATGCTGGTCCATTTTAGCTCACTGAGGCCTAGAATGTCAATGTTTATGTGCTCCATTTCTCTTTTAACAATTTCTAATTTGCTTAGATTCATACTATGTACATTCCATGTTCTAATTATTAATGGATTGGAGTTGTTTACAGTTGTTTCTCCTCATTTTGAGTGGTGCCACATCAGCAAGTTGAGCACCCTGGGGCTTTACTCCATTTCTGTCATCACGGTAGACTCTACTTGGAGGAGGCAACTCTTCCCCAGTAGTTTTTTGAGTGCCTTCCATCCTGGGGGCCTCATTTTCCGGCACTATATCTGACAGTGTCTCTTTGCTATCCATAGGGTTTTCAATGGCTAGTTGTTTCGGGAGTGGCTCACCAGGTCCTACTCCCTACGGTTGTATTAGGACAACCAAATAAAAAGTCAACCTAAAGCTCCTTGTGGAGGGTGACTTTAGGTTTACTGTGGTGCTCATGTCATATTTTGGTTTGTTTCTGACTTTCCAGACAACTGTCCCTATAGATCCAAGCACTCCTATTTTTTATTGTTTAAATTATTCCCTATATTGACTGCCATGTCACATTACTGGGTAAGATGAATAACAAGATCTCTAAACTGTGCATGTTGTAAAGTATGGACAAAGGAATGAAGACTTAGGAGATATAAAATCACTCTGAGAAATAAGGAGAGAAATACAGGATGAGGCAGGTTTAAACAGTCTAATGTCTTTGCAAGTGCAGATACACAGATCTTTTTCTAATTTCTTTAAGTATTGACATTTTTTAAAAACTCTTAAATAGCATGACCCCTCCTCTGGATGGCTGTGTTACAGCACTAGACTTCCATAAGACAAGTCCCAAGATGAACATGCATGACAATAAGGGATTTTGGTCACATGTTTTAAGCAGTCTCAAAACCCTATGAGGGGTCGCTATGAGTCGGATACCGACTCGATGGCACTTAACAACAACAACAACAGTATAGACCACATATAGTCTATATAGAGCCTTATGGAAACACATCACTTAAAGAAAGAAACCTTGAAGACACATATGAAGACCAAAAGCTAATAACACTATCAACTGACATTTATTGAGGACAGTGGTCCCTCAGTATCCATGGGGCATTGGTTCCAGGATCCCTGAATATACCAAAATTGGAGGATGCTCAAGTCCCTTATACAAATTGGTACTGGATTTACATATTACCTATGAAATCACACTGTATACTTTAAATCATCTCTGAATTATAATGTAAATTCTATGTAAATAGTTGTTATGCTGTATTCTTTAGGAAATTATGGCAAGAACGGCATGTCTACATGTTCAGTAACAATCTTTTTTTCAAATATTTTCAAGCTACAATAGGTTGTATCCACAGATGTGGAACTCAAGGATACAGAGAGATGACTACACTTACTATGGGCCAGGTGTCATCATAAGCTTTTTACAGAAATAGTTTTGTGGGATAATTATGATTTCCATTTTGCAGATGGGAAAATTGAAGCCTAGAGAGTTTAGTTAATGTATTCAAAGTCAGGCAGCAGTAAATAGGTAGAGGCAGGATTTGAATTCACATCTGCCTGATCTTGAAGTCCGTAACTTAACTCCTGATAAACCTCTAGAGGGAAGTAAAAGAGCACAAAATGAATGTGTTGAAGGATCATTCTAAGGGCCAAAGAACTGTTTTTTCTTTCTTTTTCCTTTTCTTTCCTTTCCTTTCCTTTCTCTTCCCCTCCCTTCTCTTCCCCTCCCTTCCCCTTCCCTCCCCCTCCCCTTCTTTTCTTCTTTCCTTCCTTTCTTCCTTCCCTTTTTAAAGCAGGATTTCACTGTATAGCCCCAGGCTGGCGTAGAACTCACTACATAGACCAGATTCGTCTCAAACTTGCACTGATCCTTCTGCCTCAGTCTCCTGAGTCCTAGGATTATAGGTGTGTGCCACCATACCTGGCAAAATTGTTTGTTGTTAATTTCAAATAGCTATGAGACCCTGGCTTACCTAGAAAGCTTACATTTGCAAAGAGTAAAATTCTTCTTTCTTGGATTAGTGTGACTTCATTATGATGAGCTCAAAAATAATAGATTTTCCAGTCACGACACTTGCAATTTGGCTAGAGGATGTGAATGGTCCTTCCTGGACTACAAGCTCAACAGCTGTTCACATTTACACAGTAGGTTAAAATTTATATTTAAAAAATAATGGCTCATAAAGAAAGAATATGGAACAATGACAACTGCAAAAAAAGAGATAATTGTATTCATGAAAAATGAACTGATGAGTGATACATTATTTTTTTTTAAGAAAATGTGTTGTTGCATTAAAAAAATGGTGTCTTTAATTAATTCTGTCTAACATTAAAAGAATAAGGTCACCCATACCAAAAATTGTTGAATAAAGCAAAAATGTGTGAAAGATATACTCTCTGATGTTACTCATAATGAAGAAGGGTTATCTACTCATCAATATACCACATTATTTCTTAGTTAGAGGGATTATGATTGAAAATAGGCAATGGTTATAACAACCTAATGTGGTTGTCACATAAAATATACTTTATTGGAGAGAAATTATCCAATCATAAACCAGAATTGTTTCAAGAGAGCAAAAGCAGTCATTTCAACAGGGAATTTTTAGCTAGAGCCAAAGGGTTACCTACAGAAGTATCCATGCTTATTGATTTTACCTAAAAATAGGTGGATCTGTGTGTATTCCTCTAGGTTATACAAAATACTTTCACATAATTCTGTGTCTAACAAACACCCCACTTATTAGGTGAGGAAATTAAGGTGCCCAGGGGCAGAGCAGATAAATAAGATTTAAGTCCAGATTATCAACCGAGATTCTCTGCCACTAAATCCTTTGTTGTCTATACCATGGTTTCTTCCTAGGGACATTTGATCAAATGGACAGGTACATTGTGTAAATTGTATATGGGATAGATTTGAGAGTAGTCAAGATATAACCTCACTTCATACTCTCTTTAGAGTGACATATGGGTAGGCTAAAAATTCATGTCCCTGTGAAATGATAGTTGTAAAATAATTTTTAAAAATGTCCTTAATGGAGATACTGAGCACTCGAGGGAAGGCAGAGGGGACCACTGGTGGCTTCTCCAGCTGCCAAGTCTGGCTGTCCACTGGCTTTGGAAGGAAGTGTAGCTTCACTCCTTACCCCAGAATAGGCATGCCTATTGGAGGTTTTAAACAGCACCATAAAAAATTCTTCTTGAGAAAAATCCTGGTAAATTCATCATTTCCTTTGTATTAAATCTCCACAGATGTCTTTGATAGCCCAGTAATAATTTAATGTCCCTCATAGATTGCTACTCCAAACACTAGTCTATTCTTTAGCCAAGCATTGGGTTTGATAGAGAATATTCTCATTTTGTTATTGTTCTAAAAATAAAAATGATTGGCAAAGAAGTATTTAAGCTTGTTATAATATAGCACTTTCCTGGGAATAGAGGAAGTATTTTTATTCTCAAAGAATTTATAACTCAAGGTGTCATTAGTTGCAAAATTAACAAAGAATTCAGTTCAATCATCAACTAAAATTTATTGTACCAAAAAAGAATTTATAACTCAAGGAAGATAAAACTAATGTATATGAAACTATCAGGTGATATTTAAGTAATGAATGAAACATGATTGAGTTCAATGTCATAAGAGTCTTGAGAAAGAGGTAATAGTTAAACCAGTCTTTAGAATGTTGCTAGAAACTTGCAAGGCAGAGTTGGGATGGAAGGGAGAAGAAATAGCATCCTATGGAAAGGGAATATGAGCAAAATGGTGTGAGTTGGAATGAACACTGTTCACTAAAGGGGTAGTGAAGAGTTGGCTTGGAAGATGGATATGAGAAGGAAGGAAAATAAAGAACACTAGAGTCATAATTAAATCTGAAACCCAAGAAGGGGATTGGTTTTATTTGATAAAGCAGTCATTATAGATGATTTGAGAAAGGAGTGGAAGGATTTTAGGAGGATAAGCTTGGCATGACATAGATGATGGTCTTTTATATTTGGGAAGAGGGATGAAAGCGACTCAGGTTAGCATCTGGGATGTGGAGGGGAGGGCCATTCTGGGCATGGAGATGACCAGTGAGGAGGCTGCTCCAAGATTCCAGGCAAAACATCTAGTAAAGCTTGTGGTAGGAAGAAAGAGGGAGAAAAGAGCCAATCAAAGGCAAACAGGAAAAGACGGAAAGAAGGAATTTAGGGAGAGAGAGATGGGAGACATTTTATAACATTCTTGAAAAGTACAAAAACTTGTAACCTTCAGCCTCTGCTTAAACACTTTTAGAGAAAAGGCAGCTTCCTAAATTTTGGACAACTTAATTGTTACAAAGTTCTTCCTGGGTGGGGCCAATGGACTTCTTATTAAATCTACTCATTGCTATTACAAAAGTCCAATGGCAAATGGATCAATTCCTCCCTTTGTTTGTTTAAACATAGCTATTATAAATTCTCAACACCCATGTTTTCCCCCCTTAAGGGCAATATTCTTCAGTTCTTGCAACTCTTCCTCATATTTACAGTTTTTGAGATTCCAATCAGCCTGGTTAGTCTTCTCTAGTCAAATTTGGGGCTAATGATATCTTCTTTTAAGGATGGTGATGTTAAACACATTACTTCTGGTCTCATTTTGGCCATAAATAACTAACAGAACTACAAATTTCTTTTTATGAACACATTATTTTTCTTAACACATATTAATGTTTCATTGACATTTTTTGTTAAGGCATATTGAACTTACAGTCAATGGACTTCTGATTTGTTTTATGTGCTGTACAATTATTTTTCACTGTTGGATTTGATCTAATTAATTCTACTTATTCTAGCCAGATGTAGAGATTTTGAATCATAAATCTATCATTTAACATCCTACATATTCTCTTTAACTTCCATCTCTGAGCCTATGAAAATTTGATATGCAAACATATACAGCCATGTACAATTGATGAAAGTATCAAACATGATGACATCAATATTCATGTTTGTTCTGCTTACCATTGCATTTGTGATACCTCTCTCAGTGCCTGGTAAATACTGGATCTTTCATAAATATTTTTGAATAAATTAATGAATGGATAAATAAACAGCAGAGATCTTTCTCTAACTAACTAGTCAACTCCTCAATACTTTTAGGATACTGCCATTGTAGCACATAATATATATATATATATATATATATATATATATATATATATATGCCATTGTAGCCCACTATATATATATATAATATATATATATACACACACACACACACACACATCCATATATATATATAATTAATAGCCAACTTTCCTCCATAGTTCTTCTAAAGACAGCATGAAATGCTTTGTCCAATGCATTGACTTAACTAAAATAATCTTTTTGTAGTAAATGTTCCAAGAGATGCTTGTTCTAAGAGATAGATTAAAAAGAAGATGATATAAAGAACCAAAAGTGCTTGGGAGACTTCATAATAAATTCTTAGATGGATTCAACACACATTGTCTTATTAAAGATTTCAATAAAACTTAATAAATAAATCAGTTTAATTTTTTTGAACTAGAAACCTCTCAAACTTACTCAACATCTATCTTCTTTTGTTCTTACAATGACTATTAATACCTAGTAGAATTAGTATTCCATAGAAAAGATTTTAGAAGATGGTTATGGTACAAATTCTTCCCAATTAAAATGAAAATGGAATTCACAATAGTTTTCAGAGATTCATGTTGACTCTTAACAATCATCAGTTTCTTCTATATGTTCTTCCAAACTACTGTCTTAAAGAAAGAGAATAATAGGTTTTAAAATTTGGCTAGAGGTGACATAAACTGGTAAACTTAAGAGTTTCAGGTTTGGCTTTGCGTCAGAATTATCTGTGAAGGTTTTTACAGAAAAACAGATACCTGACATTCACCCTTAATGTTTGTGATTCCACAGAAGTTAAGTGCCGCCAGAGATATAGTATTGCTAACTCCTACACTTTGGTTTCTGTTGAAAGTTGAGATGTCTACTTTCCTAATCACCTAGTACGATTCCTGTTTTCCACACAATTCCTTAGAGGCTTCTAACAATGTCTGGCAAAGCCTTGAACATGTTTAGAACACAGCTCTCTGTTCTACATTTGCCTTGGGCTTCAGTTCTCTCACTCCAATATTTTCTCTACCCTCTTCAATCAATTCTTCTCCTTCATATAGAAGATAAAAACAAAATAAAAATCTGCTTTCTCTTTCCCATCTGTTGATATCATCATATTGATTCCTAAGAATCATACCTATGCCTTCCAAGACTAAAACATTCTTTGTTGTTTAAAAAATACTTTACAAGTCTCAGTATATTCTGGGACTTAACTTTCTTAATGTCTATCTATATTTTATTGACTGTGCAAAGGCATTTGACTGAATGGATCACAACAAATTATGGATCACTGAGAAGAATGTAATTGTACTCCTGAGGAATCTGTACATGGACTATGTACAGTCAGAACAGAACAAGGAAATCCTGCTTGATTTAAAGTTAGGGAAGGCGTGAATCAGGGCTGTATCCTTTCACTGTACCTCTTCAATCTCTATGCTGAACAAATAATCTGAGAAGCTGGACTTTATGAAGAAGAACATGCCATCAGAATTGGAGGAAGACTCATAACAACCTGCATTATGCAGGTGACACAACTTTGGTTGCTGAAAGTGAAGAGGATTTGAAACATTTACTGATGAAGATCAAAGAATATAGCCTAAGTATCGATTGTGCCTCAACATCAAGAAAACAAAAATACTTATAACTGGGTCAGTAAATATCTTCATAATAAATGGAGAAAAGATTGAGGTTGTTCAAGATTTTGCTTTACTTGGTTCTACAATCAGCCCCCATGGAAGCAGCAGTCAAGAAATCAAAGACACATTGCATTGAGAAAAGCTGTTGCAAAAGACCTCTTCAAAGTGTTGAAAAGTAAAGATGTCACGTTGAAGATGAAGGTGCGCCTGACCTATGCCATAGTATTTCCAGTTACATCATATAGTTGTGAAAGCTGGACAGTGAATAAGGGAGACAGAATAAGAATTGAAGCTTTTGAATTATGGTGCTGGAGACAAATATTTAATGTACTATGTACTGTGAAGAGATCCAACAGATCCATTCTAGAAGAAGTGTAACCAGAGTGCTCCTTGGAAGCAAGGATGGCTATATTGGATTTTATGTATTTTAGACATGTTGTCAGGAGGGACCAATTCCTGAAGAAAGACATCATGTTTAGATGAGTGTCCATTCAATAAATAAAAAAGAAGACTCTCAACTAGATGGATTGACACAGTTGCTGCAACAATGGACTTAAACATGGAAATGATCGGGTGCATGGCACAGTGTTGGGTAGTATTTCCATTGGGTTGCTATGAGTCAGACCTGACTGGATGGCACCTAACAATGAACATTCTCGAATTATCATTTACTTTTCTCAAATATTCCTATGTGTTTACTTTTCCTTCATTTGTACACAGATGCAATGATTTTTAAACTAAATTTTATATTTCACGAAAGAGGCACAAAATTTTATGTACCTAAGTAATACCAGCGAAAAGTATTTATTAAGGGCTCTTTATTTGCTCATTAATCTACCATTGACATGCTGTCTGTCTTCTACAAGAAGAACAGGAGAAAGAAACTGGGAAAAGACAATGAATGGCAGATAGAGTGGCCAATCTACAACTTATGAAAAAATAATATTTTTAGTACCCACATACACACACAGTAAAATAGTCTGTGTGCTTTTCATCTATCAAATGCATTCCCCCATTGCCTTCAGTTAAGGTCAGATGTGGATAACATGTATTTCAAGAAGTTTTGAGTTTTATCACCTGTTTCCTATACTAATTATTTCCTATTTCATTTTCTCTCCACCCATTCTCTTCACATACATTCACAAGGTGCCTGTATTTCTTTCTTATCTTTCAAATATCGACTTAGACATCATCTTCTATGTGGAGACTACCTGACACCATAGCCAGATTCCTTTCTTTTATGTGCCCCTATCATTCATGCTACTTCTTGCCTTTCTCCTCTGTGGAACATTAAGGCTTGCCTGTCATCCATTGTTGTACTCCTGTGCCTCCAGTATTGTGCTTAATATTGTTCTCAATAAATGTGTTGAATGAATGGAAGACAAAAAGGCAGCACTTTCCCTTGATTCTCCTGATAAAATATGGCTTTGAGTATATCAGCAGGTTGGAGCCAGGAAATCTGTGGAAGAAAAAAGCTCTCTTTAAGCACCCTCAGCAAAAATGCAAATGGACATTCTCAGCTCTCTGGCTGCAGATAATAGGAGGGGCAGGAAGCATATTGTATTTTTTTTTTCCAGTTCCCAGTTGGAGCTGGCAGTGCAAAGAGTTTCAGAGAATATTTTTGCTATTTGTAAACTGAAGGAATGTGATCTGGAAGTAAATGAGGGAGAATAAATATGGCCCTACACAGTGTGGTTTTATAGTCACTTTTGGGGAGATAACCACACTGTAAAAAAGGATGATGATACATAATGGAATAAAACTATTATCCTTTTCCTCATAAGGTAATTCTGATCCCAAATTATTCAATACATTGAGCTGTGAAATCTGCTTACTGCATTTGTTTGAATTTTCTGTTAGTTTATTTGAGTTTTCCTTCTGGCTTACTCATGAACTCATGGTGTAGTTACCTTTCATAAAGGAATCATGGTTTGATTCCCCCACCAGAATAAAATAAATTCACATACAGTTTGGAGTAAAAATACACAGTACTTTCCAAAATGTACATATTTAGTATTAGTACTCATGTAAAAACATGAAAATTTTTAGAATTATTATTTATAAAATATGAATTTATACTCTATTGAAGTTACTATGAATCTGAAGACCTGAGTATTTTGGAGATTTTTCTTAAGTTGAATCCATTTTAAGGTCTAATAATAAATGCAAGGTTGGGTCTTTCCCTTAGGCCTGTTACTGGGAAGTGAGCTGCGCTCTTTGGAGACTCCCTCCCACCGCCTGTGTTTCCGATGTCAGGGGTCATGAGCTCCAGGTCTGTAGGACTGTCCAGTCTGTGGCCCCCGCACCCAGCCCAGGGACCAGCACACCAAAGAGCTCAGTAGATGTTGATTCACCAAGTCAATGAGACCTGTTCAGCCTCTGTGCACCACAGTGGGTTCTTGCTGGGATTATTTTGGTATTTCACATCCAGGGGCTCGCTTGACTTCTAACCAGTGGTAAAACACAGGTTATGCTTCTGATCAATAGTTACATTAATCAGCTCAGACTGCTATAACAAAATACCATAACCTCGTGACTTAACAGACACTTCTCATGATTCTGGTGGTTGAGAAGCCTTAGATCAAGGCGCTGGCAGATTCTGTGCTGTTGAGATCTGCTGCCTGCTTCTCAGATGGTCATTTTTTTCTTCCTTTCTGTTTTTCTTTTTTTCACCACTAGGTGGTTGAGCTCAGGATCTTGCACCTGCTAGGTAAATGCTATACCACTGAACTGCGCCTCCAGCCCCTTTTTAAATTTTTTATTTTGAGGTAAGTTCTCGCTAAATTACTTAGGCTTTTTCTGGCCTCGAACCTGCAGATCATCGTGCCTCAGCTTCCTGAGTCTCTAGGATAACAGGCACGAGCCTCTGAGCCCAGCTTCACGGCCATCTTTTCCCTATGTCCTCACAGGGTGGATAGGAGAAAGGAAACATGGTCTTTCAGGACTCCTGCAAGGATACTGATCCCACTCCCAAGGGCTTCTTCCTCATGACTTCATCCAATCCTGAGTATTCACCAAAGACTTCCCATACCATCATATTTTAGGTTTTAACATTTGACTGTGGGAGTACACAACGTAACAGTGCTTGTCTTCATCCATTTTGTGTTGCCATAACAGAACACTACAGCCTGGGTAATTCACAAAGAAAAGATTTATTTATTTATTTATTTATATTTTTTGCAGTACTAGGGGTTGAACCCAGGGCATTGCGCATACTTTGCAAGTGTTCTGCCACTGAGCTGCACTTTCAGCCTCTTAGCCCCTTTTCAATTTTTTTTCTTATTTAAATTGAGACAGGGTCTCACTAAATTACACAGGCTTTCTTTGATCTTGAACCTGTGATCTTCCTGCCTCTCCTGAGTTGCTGGGATTACAGATGTGCACCACCACATCTGGCAAGAAATTTATATTTTACTGTTCTGGAGGCTGGTTAATCCAAAACTGAGGGGTCTGCATCTGCAGAGGGCCTTGGCACTGTATTATTCCATGGTGTGAGAACGCAAGAGACTGAGAGGTGACCAAACTTGGTTTTATGACAACCCACTGTGGAGGTAACTAACTCACCCCAGCAATAATGACATTAATCCATGGAAGCCATAGCCCTCAGGACCTAATCACCTCTCATTGGGCCTCACTCCCCACTTTCCTGCATTGGGGATTACTTTGCGACACCATCCATATGCGGGGGACACGTGCAACACCACAGCAATGGTTATGTCCCAGGGCCTTTCTCAGTCTCAGTTCCTCTTGGTGTCCATCTCTGTGACCTCCGGGTCCAGGATGCTTGGAGAAGTCCCTTCCCCTGAGGAATTAAGGCAGCAAATTATGTAGAATTCCCTGGGGATGTCTCAAAAGTTAATTGCTTCCAAATGTGTCCTTTCTCTCAGCGTTGGCTTTCTCTGTGCTCCCCTTTCTACTTCTGTTCCTTTCTCTTACCCTTGACATGACTTCTGCTTTTTCTGGAAGGCAGACAGGATCTGCTCTGTTCTTGCCCTTTTCCTGACTTCAGATATCCTAGTGAGCTTTATTCCTTTACCCTTTGCCTCTGGGATGGCATCTTCTTGCCTCTATTGGTCACTCCTTTCTTAATTTCTTCTTTCTCAGGCTCAATATCTTCCCATCTGTTTCATCTTCACCCATGCTGCCTCTACTGGCTCACTCAACACTCCCTCCTTACCACCACACTACCCCCTCCCTCTCTTCTTTCCTTCCTTTTTCTTTTCTCTTTTCTTTTCTTCCCTTCCCCCCCCCCCTTTACGTACTGTGGGTTAAAGCCAGGGCCTCATGCTTGCATACTTTATAAGTGCTGCACAAGTGAGTTGCACCTTCAGCCTTTTTTTAAAAAAAAAAACTTTTTGAGACAGGGTCATGCTAAATTACGCAGACTGCCTCTAGTCTCAAACTTGCAATTCTCCTGCCTCTGCCTCCCTCATTGCTGGGATTATAGGTGTGAGCCACTGCGCCCACCCTTCCTTCCTTCCTTCCTTCCATCCTCTTTCCTCCCCCTGCCCCCCTCCTTCTTTTCCTCCTCCTCCTCCTCCTCCTCCTTCTTCTTCTCTCTCTCTTCCTCTCTCTCTTTCTTTCTCTCTGCCCCCCCCCTTTTTTAGACAGGGTCTTTCTGTGTAGGCCACATTGGTGTCAAACACCTGATCCTCCTGCCTCAGCCTCCCTTATGCTGGGATTACAGATGTGTGCCACCACACTCAGCTACATTATCAACTTTAAGGTCAACCGCATATTCAGTTGTGTTTTATTACACCTTTTAATAAACTCCTGATTGTCTTATAATATATATTTACCTTTAAAAGTCAACATTCATCAATTGCATCTATCTTAAAAAATACTTCACAAATTCTCATTAGTATTTGATCACATATAGATGTGATGGCTGTTGTAGTTGAAATTAGCTCCCCGTAGTGAATCGTCATTATTTTGGAAAGAAAACATTTATTATATTTTCTTTGGAAAGGGTAACATTAAGAATTTCTTTGAAGTGGATAATCCTGGTTTTTTTTTTAATTGTTATACAGGTTATAGGACAGTATCTGCTGAGTTTCAATGCAATTTTCTGAGATGTAATTAATAGTCTAAATTAGTGTCTGGAATGCTTTATGTGTGGGTTGAAGAGAAGAGACCATTGAAATCTTGGTTGGTACAAGGATTTATGGGCATATAAGACACAGAGAGTTTATTACTGCTGCTATGTCTGAGGTGGATGCTTTCGGAAGCAGGATTTCTGGCCAAAAGCTACATCACATATCCTGGCAAATATGCTTCCTTATTTTGTCTCTTGATTTTTCAGTCCAAATGAATCCAAATGAATTGCATTTTTATTGATTTTATTCATTTGGCTTAGCAGGGTCATCAGAAAGGGATCATTTTTATTTTTATCTTCATTTGGAGATGTATCTCAAGGCCACTTGTAAAATAAAAGGCACCAGATTAGCGGTGTTCAAGATCCCATTCTGAAGTCTTGAGTAGTAAACAAGGATTTAGAGAAAAGCTGCAGACAGGTCAAAGTTGTGCTCAAACTGCTGTTTTCTCTTTTAGAGTAGTCACGAAATGACTTGGGGCTGGTTTAACCTCTGGTGCATTTTCTGCTCCTAAAATATGTGTGTAAAGATTTAATATCCCAAACTGCTTTGGCTTATACAAAATTTCTCAGGCTTTCTCTGTTTCCTTTCTCTTATTTTTATTGAAAACTAGTTGAAAAAAGTAAATGAAAAGTGATCACAAGGGAAGGTTTTAAAACACAAGGCACAGAGAGTAAATGAATAATGGATATGGCATTCAGATTAAAAGTAGGTAAGATATGAAGAAAGCACTGGATAGGCCTTCCCAGTCCAAAGAAGATGGGATGAAGTGTAGGCTGATGACTCCCCAGAGAGAAAAGAAGGCTCAGGACCACAGAGGCCAGAGAAAACTAATCTTATTGTCCTAAACAGATGAATGGGAAAACCAAAGGGAGACTTTTCAGGTCAAGGAGAACTTGCTTGTAGAAAAGAGGGTAGATACCAGGGAAGAGGAGGGAGAGAGAGAGAGAGAAAGAATCAGAATGTCAACACACAGGAAAGTATCAGACCTGAGTGTTTCTGTGCCCTACCTCTCTTCATTTGTCTTTGTGTTAAGTAAACCAAATGGGACACTTTAAGTAAAGGTAGAAGGTAGAGCACAGTGACAGGCCCAGCAAAGGCATTTAAAATCATGCCATCTACCTCGGTCTCCATTGATACAGGCTCTGCCTTGGGTTGGGATCCTCAGAAGCAGAGAGTGGGATGAGGATTCATGTGAATATTGGGAGGGGTTTCCAGGGAAAACTAATCAGAGAACTGGGAAGTGGGATCAGGAAGGGAAGGAGGCTGAGCAAGAGTACAGCAGCAAGCAAAGTTCTTCAAATTTGGGACAACGATGCTACATCTGTGATTCTTAACCTGAAATGAATTGCCCTCCAGGGAGCATCTGACAATGTGTGGAGATATTTTTGGTTGTCCCACTGGGGAAATGTAATATAAGTACCCAGTGGGAAAAGACAAAGGATGGCAGGATGTGAAAATATTTACAAACCCTATAAAGCACAACACAGTCTCCTCCTTCCACTGTCACCTCAATAAATGTGTGGCCCCAAATGTCAGCAGTGCTGAGACTGAGTAACCCTGCTCTACACCTGTCAATCATTAGGTCAGGGATACTGCCAGAATGCACATTTAAGGTCCCCCAAAATGATTCTGGTGGCTTGAGGAGAGCTTATATTGGCTGTGGAAAGTGAAAACCCACTGGAGTCTGTGAGTGGAAATTCTGAAGAAGTCCGTGGGAGTGTGGGTGAACACTGACAGAATGTGAGGCAGAATTCTGGCAGTTCATGGATGCAGTTATTTTGAAGCAACACATGCATCTTTTCCAATCTCACAACCTATTCTATCTCAATAGTTATCTGGGTTAATAGCTATCAGAATTGCAAATACTTCCTTGATCTATTTCATTCTGTACCTGGCAATCAAAAAAAAAAATGAGGCAATATCATTTGGTTGGACACATAACTTAAGCTACCTCTCTCAATGCCAAGGTGAAGTGTTCTTTGACATTCTCTTTCTGACTTAAATAATGAGCCACATTTTCACTCATCTTTTGTTCTGAGGCCAGCCTAGTATCTCCTGGAAGTATTCTAAATTGATACTCAGTAGCTTTCTAAGGTCATTTAAATTCCTAATGAAAAGTCACTCAAAGCCATAGTACAAAATAAATACATTGCTATTGATCATGCAATAAGGTATTAGGCTAATTTAATAAGGCTTCTCCCTGAGATGTATTTAATTCACCGATATTGTCATTTCTCAGCCATCATAGATCCTGCTGGTTTTTCATGGCCTAGCAATAGTCATCTCTGATTTGCCCTACTCAATGTTGCCATCTGGATAGTCCAGGATACCTCATCTTTGTTAAACTTCTTGTCGGCAACGTACAGTGACAGAATAAGGATTCATTATTCTTGAAATGACCCTTTCTACAATATCCACTTTTTATCTTCTTAATCAGCAAAGTGGTGCCCTGAGGGCTGGCAGGTTCACTGCCGGTAGACACATTTATTACAGAGACACAAGCTGAATAATTGTGTATTTACCAACTTCAGTTTAACCTCACTACTTGGCTGTCTCTCAAGACAAGGTGAACAGTAAGACCAAACTGCTCCTCTGCCTGTAGCTCATCAGTATCTATTTGTTGTTAACCAAAACTACTATTTCCATGCTCACTCTTGCACACAGGAGTTCAGATGCTTTATCAGGTTGTTTTTATCTTCAAAAGAAAAGGTTTTGGTTGCCTTGGTCAGAGCTTTACATTTGAGCTGAAAATACTGCAAAGGAAAGCAATATTTCCCTTTTTCCTCCCAGAAAAATTCATGTCAGTGTGTAAAGGATAAAGAGATTTATTTATTTCTTTTTTTTTAGAGAAGAGATGGCTTAACTGCATGTCCCTGGTCAATATTTCATGTCACATGTGAAATATATCCTAAAAATTAAAGTAAAAATTTAATAAAAATATGAGAAATGTGTCTACTCTTTGATCTAGCAATTCCTAAGGAAATAATTGAAGAGTACAAAGACATAAGTGTTGGCAAATGTTTTGCAGCATTACTTTCAGTCTAAAAATGTTACATAACTGATACATCCACTAATATATAACCATGGTAAACTTATGCAGTGAAATTAAATGCATCTGTTAAAAAGATAAGGTAAATATATGGATATTGACATGGAGAAGTATCTATGATACATTAAGTAGAAAAATATAGTGTTGAATAATGAGATGGACCTATGTATCTTGACAAAATGAAATGCATTACCTATTGTTCATGGAAAGAGCACACTGCAAACTAATATTTACAGTATGTTCTTCTGTTCTAGCTTTATACTTATATGTGTCTACACGTTGTATATGTATTTAACTGTTTCTGTGAAAACATGGAAAAGTATGTAAGATTTGATACCAAGCTTTAATGATGTTAGAGTTGGAGTGAAGATTATAGGTATAATTATGAATGATTTTACATTATTGTATTTTTAAAAATACAAACACATACATAATGCCTAAGCAAGGTGTGTGTACAAAAACGACTACTTTTGGACACTATTTGCCAATAGAAATTAACTCTGTAAGTTGGATTTTATTGAAATTTTGTGGAACATATACCAGTTATCAAAACATGTTAAGAGGATGGACATAGACACTTAATAAATATGCTGAATTCCATAATTCTTTCCTTTTAAAACCTAGGCACTACTACTGTATCAAGGTGCTGTTAAAGGAGGCCCTGGGCAGGATGAAATAATAGTAATGACACCTAATGAATGCTTATGCAGGGTTTACTATGAGCGAGGTAGGCACTGTTCCAGTGGCTTAATTGTCACAATAATCCTATGACGTTGTTACAGCTGAGCAAACTGAGACACAGTGGCGTCATCTTGCTGAACCAATAAGGAGAGCCAGGATTTGAATATAAGCAGCCTGGTTTAAGTTTACCTGGATGATTCATTAAATGATGGCAAAACCCAAAGTAAAACTCAATGTGGTAGGTCATGGGTCATCATAACCAAACTTAGTGTTCTGGTGTCACCAAACCCGGACATGAGCATCACTGCAAATGCTCCTGCTTGTTCAAGCAGCACTGGAGAACCAGAATGAAAGGTCCTTCTAGGAACTTAAAACATCAGGGAACAATGTGCTGGCCAGGCATGGTGGCACAAGCTTATAATCCCAGCACTCCAGAGACTGAGGCAGGATTGTGAGGTTGAGGCCAGATTGGGCTACATAGCAAGATGGTCTCAAAAACCCCAAATTAGAAAAGCCAGTGTGTCAACACTACAAACACGATCACCTGGCCATGCTTCAGATTTAGTTTTAGGAAAACTAGTCAACTAGTCATTCTTTTACTTGTCCCAGCCAAGGCAGAGTCTTCAGCAGCACAGAAGGTGTTGGGGATTTAGAAAGCCTGGGGCAGAGTCCTCTAGTGTGTCCAAGAGAACTCTGCCATTGGTTCTATCACTATTCTTCTCAGCAGGAACCCCAGACCTCAAAAGGCAGTTTTTATTTCCATGAACTCAGTGCAGCATCAAAGTCCTAAATGATGCATGGAATTCTATGGCCGGACCTCCAGGAGTAAATGTTACGATGAATGGCAAAAGAGGTGCTGGTCACCTCACAGAGTGGAGAGGAACCACCAGGCCAGGGGTCTTTCTTTCTTTTTTTTTTTTTTTGAAAGGGCAGCACAAACACAGCTCTGAAAAGGCATTTGTAGTCTCCCACTGCGAGTAGAATTTCTGTGACTGTAACACTTGTGGGGGCAGACTGTACAAAACATCATTTTTCCTCTATAGTCTAGCCTCCTAAGCTGCCAGGAAGACTTAATAAAAGCCTGTAGGTAGTTATATGAACTGAATTGAAAAAGGAACTTAGGGAGAATTTTTCTCCTATTACCACGTGATAGTCTTTACCATTCAAGAATGCTGTCCTAGTGTTTATTTTGTACTTTAACCAATGTGGGTGTTTGTGAGTTTCATTTATCTTGTGAGGATTGCAGTTAACAGAATTTGGTGAAAGCAAAGAGTGGGAAGGCCAATAAAACAAACAAAAACATTCTGTAGTAAATTGTTTGCCAACTTGATGCCTACTCTGGACTGACTGTGTCCCTCATCATCCAAACTTTGTATGTTGAAGCCCTTACCCCTGATGTGCTGGTATTTGGGGATGGGGCCTCTGAGAGGTCATTAGGTTTAGATGAGGTCACGAGGGTAGGGCCTTCATGATGCAATGAGTGTCCTTATAAGAAGAGGCGCTAGAACTATTGTTTCCCCTTTCCTCACCACTGACGTACACCAAGGGAAGGCCACGTGAGGCCATTTGCAACCCTGGGAGAGAGGCCTCATCTAACCCAATCCTGCTGGCACCTCACTATTGTACTTACAGCCTCCAGATACGTGAGAAATAAATTCTTCTTCAGGCCACCCAACCTACGACATTGCTTTTTGGCAATATGAGCTGAATAAGAGTGTCTTGATCATTCAGCCATATTTGTGCCTTCTGCATGAACTTTCCAATAATACTTTCCTGCTTATGCTAAGAAGATTATTTTTTCTGCTAAGCCAATTTGAAGACTAGTCCTGTATTCGTAGTGTCAATACAATTGTACATTTGTGACCCAATGTGGCCTTACATGGCTACTATGACAATTATTCCTGACCTTGGCACCTATTATAATTATATCCTCCACTATAAAGTGCACTGATCTTTTGCTTGCACATTACCTTAAATTCCTTGATGTGTCTTATCTTTCTCAGTTTGTCTGTCTATGTATTTTGAAGAAAATGTTCCACAGCAATTTGCCTTTGAATGTCCAGAAAACAGGGACTTGTTTTTAATCAAAAAGTAGCAACACCAAAAAGTTGTTCTCAAGTTGTCATAGATCTTGTTAATTATGTTGTTGTTAGGTGCGGAGTCGGTCTAACTCATAGTGACTCTCATAGGGTTTTCAATGGCTGATTGTTTTGAGATTGCTTTGGGAGTGGATTGCCACATACTTCTCTCATTTTTAAGGTGCTGGGGATTGAACCTGGGTCCTCAGAGAGTGCAGAGCAGCACTCTACCAAGTGAGCAAAACCCCAGCCAATTATGTTACTGGAGAATGAAAAGGCAAAGGAACTTTGTATTCATGGGGTAAGACAAAATGTCAAAATGTACCAAGGAGAAGATAAAAGAGGAACTAGAAAACCAAACATATTAAAAACTATTAAAAGAATAAGTCAAATATCTGATTCTTTTGGAGAAAAAAAACAGTGAAATTCATAAACACTAAAAAATGTTTAAATATAAGTGTTCAAATAGGAATATGTAACGTCATGAACAAGAGAGGTGGCATGAATACAGATTCAGGAGCATTCGAAAATCTTATAACAGACTACATACCCAACTCTGATACCAAATTTGAAAATATAGATACTTACTAGTAAAATATAAACTACAAAAATTGACTCAACAAGTGAAATGCTTGAACTGTCTGACCAATGTAGAAGAGTTTGAAAGCTGAGTAAGGTCTGTCATTCAAAAAGATACTCTTTACCCAGATGGTTGAGTTATATCTAACTTTAATGACTAGATAAGACCTGTGTTATTTGAAAGTATGTAAAAGATTGACAAAACCAATGAAATTGATAAAGCCATTTCCTAAGTATCAAAATCTGATACAAACAATATGAAAGATTACTTAGATCAATTTTTTCTTGTAAAAATCTGGAGAAACTTCTAAATAAAGTGTAAATAAATAGAACTTTATGCGATTAATTTCTGGAGTACAGGATGGCTCAACATAAGAAAATCTAATATGTAACATGTTAATCAATAAATTACAAGAAATCCTTATGACATAAATAGTCACTGGCAGGCATTTAATAAGAATAAACACTAATCCTTTATAAAAACACCAAGTAAAATAAGAATAGTTGGAAACTACCTAGATGTAAAAAAATACTATTTACTTTAAAAAGTGTTTATTTTCCTAAACACTAAAACTACTCCAATTAAAATTAGCAACTGGACAGATATACTGGCTATTACTCTTACACAATTTAA